>CM068592.1:10734288-10991177 GCA_035048485.1 Pteria penguin
TATTATTATAATTATCATTATTTCTTTTTCTTTTTTATTTTAAACACCAACGTCATAATACTAGAACAGGAATAGAAACTTAGATATTCCTTCGACCAAATGTCCAGAAACTGAGTAAATCAATTAAATATTCATGAAATGTTATGTCAATAAGTTATGTTCGATTTTCTCACTGTGTACATAATCAATAACGTGTCTTATCAAGAACATCATGACCTCTCTTCTGTATATTATTTTCCGTATATAAATGTTTACATTCATTACCAGATTCTCGCCTTTACTTCTTATTGATATTTTTTCCACGATATGATCATTTTTGACTTCAGTTGCCTCTTGCATATTTATTTTATAATCTTAGTATGTTTAGCAAAAATACACAAAAACCCCCTTGTATAAGATTTTTTGATAAGGAAGAATGCCGTATGTTCGATTCTCATGCTTGCGGGTAAAGAATTTGTCAGATGCAAGTCCTGTTTGACTTTAAGTCTCATCATGTTAACCGATATTTCTTGAGACTATCTTAAAAGGGGACATTGCCACCATGTTATAGCAAACAGTTATGATAAAATTATAATATAAATCCCACTCAGATAGGTCTGTCTCTGACAGGATTCTGAAAGTGTATCCTTCATACATAATGCCCTTGACATTCGGTAATTTTTCTACAAAAGTGCATGTGCATTATTACAGTTAGACAAACACAAAATGTCGGAATTTAGTATTAAATTTGTATGTACAAATTATACTTAATTTGTTAAGATTATTGATAATTTTTGTTTAACATTGTCATTGGTTTAGACGTGGGTTCGATAATGTATCTAATTATTTGCCTGATTGCTCATTAAAATCATATGTCAAAATGATGAAGATAGTTCTGAACAATTAACCTTGACAAAATATCGTACATCATTATAGTTGCAATACAATCTAGATAGAATAATAAACAATCATAGGGTTACGAGGAAAGATAGCTAGTATATAGAATAATCTTGTCACTACTACGCAGACGAGTAAATATCGAACTCTCTTGTAACTATCAAAAAGGTTGAGAGAATATCGAACAATTCTAAAATTACCAAATAAACTGTAAGACTATCAAACACTTCTGTATGTATCTAAAGTGCTAGGCAAACTATTGAACACACTTGTAATTACCAAATAAGCTCGAAGGAGTATCGAACACACTTTTAACTACCAAACAAGCTTATAAGTATAATATCAAACACTCCTGCACAGCTCCAAAATTTCTAGACAAAATATCGAACGCTTTAATAGATAACAACCGAGCTGAACAGAATATATATATAGCGCTCGAAAGTCCATCGCTCTTATAGAGCCACCCAAACAGGAAGACATAATATTGAACTTGCATAATTTCCTTTTTATCTAATATAATGATACTAAAATCTTTGAGTTTAAAACCACTCTATCCATTTAAGCAGGGCACTTCGTCCATAATAATATGCATTCCATTTATTTCAAATATCGAATGTTCTCAGAGTGGCAATCCTTTCTATAAAAAGTATCATTTTACTTGATTTACACTCACCCATATTTGTTGTTCATTATGTTTATGTAAGGATTTCTCAGTAATCAATAAACTTCTATTAGTTCCTTTATCAAGAGTATGAAATCTTCACGAATACCAGAAAGAAATGGGAATTTTTTAACAAATTTGATTTCAAAGTGCTTTATCCACCTCGAGGATTTCTTTGAAATAGAGAAAGAAAAAAAAACCGTGACGTCTTGAGAAAATTTGTCTCAGGCATCTTTTACGCATTTCCGCATTATATACATATTTCAGATTATATACGACATTGATCCCAATTGCATTGTAACTATTTACCAATATTTTTCATACTGATTGGACATCATTTCTCACGTATACATATACACTGTTTTGCATCAAATGTGTTTTTCTTACTAGCCAAATTATCCTATGATTTCGTTAAATGTTAAAATACTACAATATCACCTGATGATGTACAAAGTACACCAAGTATCGTGTCCAGGTCCATGTGTACATGACAAAATCGGTAACAATGCTTGAATAAGAATCTCTTGAATAATACCCGCAGTGCACCGAAGTGATCTCATTCAAATCCTCATACTCACTATTCATAAATTAATTTTAACTGCTGTCAAACAATATATCACTACGTTAATAATAAATATCGAAACAAATATACATATACTAATTTTAGGCCACCAATTGCGCATTTCGACAACTTATGTCTATTCAATATTGCCTAAGACCTTGCATGCGACCAGGGGATGCTTACTCCTACCGGGCACCCGATTTTATTGGGATTCGTATTTGTCTGAATATGACACTAAACACGATATTGTCCCCTTTATTCAATGGACTATGAACTATGGTTTACCTTTCCGTACTTCTTCGTTTTTTACCTAAACTTCAAGTGAAAGTCTAAATAGATGAAGGGCAAACTCAATAGCAAGTTGACATATAAGTAAGAAACAATGAATCTATCTAAGGAAAAAGTTATGCATGAGGGAGAGGTTTAGAATGATTTAAAATTCATTTCCAGATATAACAATACAGAAATACTGATACAATGGGACAACTTCGGGGACTAACGGTCCACCACTAGAGGATAGACCCAGTGGTAAAAATGAATATCAAAATATATATACGTGTACTAATATTGGTTTTCATTGACCATTGCAGATAAAAATATGAAAGCGACTGGTGGTTTGTTAATACGAAATCAAAGCGCACGCGGTATATTCTTTAAGCAAGAAAATCATATTCACTGTTTCCTTTTCTCGAATATCTGCATAAAATGCAATACATTTTATCCTATATGTTTCCACAGTATTCAGAATTTACGACAAATATACCACCGTAATATATTAGATGAATTAGTAAATATAAAGATGATGGATAAATCCAAACCACAGGTCCAAAAATCATGAAACCAGAGCACATACAAAATCAGTGAAAATGAAAAACAAATGGAAAATAAGATATGTCTACTTGAAGAGCATATGTGAACCTCTGTAATGGAGTGAGATCCGGTGCCCGGGGAGAGTGAGCATCTCCTGCTTGCTAGCAACACCCGTCACATATACCCAGTAGAAAGAGTCAAATCGTGTAAATTCCATAGGTATTTATATATGGAGAAGTCGAAATAGGTAACCTTCTAGTATAGAAGGTGTCAAATCTATGTAAAATGATCGGAATCGGACTCATGTTACTTATATGAGAAAACGATTGATTTCATAATGTTCATTTATCATACTTTCTAACGGCACTTGCATATATGTGATATGAGGAAGGGGCTTATGTAAATACAAATTTGTCCATCGGAAAAGGCTTACTCTCTTCCAAGAAGTTTGGAGCGTTGTTGATGATGTCATTTTAACACATCAACAACCACATGGAGAGAAAGTGTGCTTGTAACGATATATTCCTACTGCATCTAATTCACATTTCATTTTGTGTCAGACGTCAGGGGAAAGTTAGGTCTTTGATTAGATCTGTCTCATTTGAAATCCAGACATTGCGTGACACTGTGGGAACCGAAATAGAAACACAACGTCATTTGATAGAGTGTATATCTCTTTAAAATTGACCTGCCTGAAAAATAGGGAAATTCAGAAAATCTCTACCATATTAGTGTATTAAAAATTGTATAGATATTTAATAATGTATGTTATATGATTCGAACGTTCTTTCTTTTTTAGACGTGTGTGTCTGCATGTAACTGACATTGCGCTCAGTCGATGTAGGAAGAGGTGAGCATTTTAATACTATATCCTTTACTATTAATATTTTCAATTTTCGTTAAAAGCGCATTCCACGTAACAAGATCGGTTTTGTCATATATAATATACAGGTTTTAAAATGATTATCGTATGTTTCATGGCATTCTATGAATGAATGTATGATGCCCTGTTATAACGAACATGTACAAATAAATTTATATACAATATGGCGTTGAAGGCAGTGATTAGTAGAAGGTGGCAGGATGAGTAATCAGCCGAGAGAAAAGTATTCCAATTTACAAACGACTCTTATATAAGCAAATCGAAAATAAATATTTCTCTTACTTGTTGCACAATGTAAACTGCAAACCCTCAGAAAACTTGCAGATTCTTGTATTGATAACGTTCATTTATATCGGCTTATCAAAGGGTCACTTGGTCACTAGAACACTGGGATACATATTACTATATTTATAACCACTGACGTCGAGATTTCTTTTACCAACATGCAGTTACCAACGCATAGATATATTTTGTTTAAAACATTAAAACGTATCATGAACGCCAATAGCGCATTTTTAAAATCAACTTCACCTTGCCTTTATTTATCGTCAGCCTAACAGTTTGATTATGATGACCACGTTTTATCTTTGTAAAGGGGATTATATATAACTTTTGTAATGTGTGTTCCTTTGGTTGTGCTTTTGTGATTGTGGGGAGTAAGAAGACGAAGCCCGCAAATCAGACTGCCCTTAGTCGGTACTGTAATTGCATCACGATTGATTACTTTTGTGATGGGTTTTTACAAGCTTCTTTTTCTTTTCTATGCAATCAAGTCTGTGGCGAATTTCATCATAGAATTAAGTCAGATGCTACTGGTTTTTTTTCTTTTCTTTGTTTTTTCCTTTCATCTTACTTTATAATATACCTTATAATATGTTCCCTTACTTAGCAAAAAAAAAAAAAAGATAATAATAATAATAATAATAATAATAATAATAATAATAATAATAATAATAATAATAATAATAATAATAATGATAATAACAAATAAATAAATAAATCAAAGAGAAATAAATAAATAAATTAAGAATAATAAATAAAATAATAAAAATAATTCAAAAATAATGGTGACCACTTTCATAGCATGTATACTGACTGTCAAAGTAATATGCTATTAAAGTTTATCAAAATACTTCAATGATATCCGGAGCTTCCACTTCTTTGCAGATATTTTATCGCCTGCCTGACCGTTTGACTTCATAATAAAATTGGCATAATTTGGTTAGATAGATTTAACAAAGAGGTCAGTTTCTTTTTTCTCAACACACATTATGTTTCCACCATTGAAAAGCATTGAGAATTGGATATAATGTAAATATATTTGGAGAGTCTCCAACACTCATAGCGAATAAACTGGTCCGTATAATAAATCTTTTCCCGACCCTCTCACTGAGTCCCGCAGTTGTTTACAATTAAGCCATACATCAGAAAACACGTGGTAGACACGAGATTAAAACAAAACATTAAGATGACAAGTCTGAAGTAACGACTTATCTAAAACTGTTTTCTTGTTATTATTTCTCATTATCCTTTTCACCATGCTGGAACTTCGCTATGACTCATATTATACCATACTGGATGAAGGTTGTTATCATATGGTTCAAAAAGAGTAGAGGAATGACAATTTCCTATATCTTAACCACTTTCATCATGTCATGATGGGAGAGTAATGTTCAGCGCAGAAAACTTATTGAATTTGTCACGAGTATGAGTGATAAATTCCTTTCTTTGATAATTATCACTTGCTTATGTTTTTCGCCAAGAACGTGATTCATCTAACATTTTATATTATATACAGCAGGGCATAAACGCAAAGCCATCACGTATACATTAATCATTATCAAGGAATGTGGCATCAATAAAGGCATCTATTAAAGTAACTTAATTTAAAAGCGAACGGATTTTTTCACGGTTTCAAATTAAATTTTTCGGTTTAAGGTATACCATAGTATACCATCTTCTACTCATGGCAATAACTCTTTGAGTAATAATAATTATGACTATAATAATAAAAATAATAATAATGATGATAAAAAAAAATAATAATAATATATAAGACAATTTCCCTTTTAACAACAACAACAACAACAACAACAATAATAATAATAATAATATATATAATAATAATAATAATAATAATAATAATATATATAATAATAATAATAATAATAATATAATATATATAATAATAATAATAATAATAATAATAATAATAATAATAATAATAATAATAATATTAATATAATTATTATTATTATTATTATTATTATTATTATTATTATTATTATCATCATTATTATTATTATTATTATTATTATTATTATTATTAGTTATCATTATTATTATTATTATTATTATTATTATTATTATTATTTGTTCAGTCTTATTATTATCATCAATTTCGTTCCTTAAAGTGGTAAACCTTGATGTGGTGATGTCACACCTCTTACTCCACTCTGGTATATATGTATAAGAAAACATTATTTATACAAACTTTTGTGTTTATATTATAGGATCTGCCATGTATTCTCCAATTTTGACAATCATTTGCATTCTCATTATCAAGTCTAGCAATGGGGTAAGTATGTTATTTTATAAAATAAACCTAATTGACAAAATTTTCATTTGCAATGCTTTCATCATCCTAATACAAATTCAGCATTGTGCATTAGTTTATGTGACGTTCAACATTACTCTATCTGTGTGTCTGTCTGTCTCATAGTAGTTTTTTTTTTATTTATTTAACTATATTTTTTTAAGATTTGACATCAATTATTAAACAATAATCTTGATCTTGTATAGTATATCGAGTCTTTGTAATTCAAGTCACCGCTGTCAGAATTTACAATGAAATATTTTCAAATACATTCTGAATTACATAATATTGATATGATATTCTACTCATATCATAATGTATATTATAATTATTATTATTCCTTATACCCCTGAACGAATCTTATCTTTTACCACGATATGTAAGAATATAAAACCAACTTCCAATAAAATGGCTCAGTGGAGAACCGAAACAAGATTGCCTGCACATTTACCCAAGCGTTTCACCACTATTCTAACACTCCCAATACTGAAGACACTTGAATATTTAAAACATGATGTAAACTGTAATGCACCGGTTTTATGAAATGTTATAACAAAGTATTCTTGATTTAGCTGAATATCTTACATTGTCATTTGCAGGGTATTGTGATCGTGTCTTTAGAGGAGCAAATTCGAAAACTGCAAGCAGCAGAAATAGAATGTTATAAACATATATTATCCACCGCGAACCCACAAAATGGTAAAACATTTTTCATTTTACAGAAAAGATGTATGAGATATACAAAGTTATTGAATTAAGGAATTTCGTTAATGAAACCTGCAATAGATTATACTACTTCAAATATTTAACGATAACAATGTTCGTCAGTCCTCAATGCAAATTCTAATTTCCTGCATATCACGGTGATATATCTTAGTTTGAATGCTTCTCAACTGACCATATGTATCATTCTGGCAATTATCATTCAACTTACCATAACACTAAGAAGAAACTCTTATTCGTTGCTAACATTCTACGTCAATTTTAAGATAAACTAAAAAAAAACCCGTCCTATTAAAAATTCGCATTAGTAAAATGATATTTGTATGCGTAGTTCCCCCACGTTGTTACGAATGGAAGTAGAACATTTATTTTCTGTCTGTCTTGCCCTGGAATACAAGATCTGAAAACGAGTATAATATGTCAAACAAACATAGTTATAACAGAGCTATTTTACGATTTATAAATTTCTTCCTATTGATCAAACGTCATCCAAATTCATCTAATTCTATCATCATCAACGTTTAGTGCTTTTCCAGTATGATGGATGATAGAACATTAATGGGTTAAACGCAGAATTAACTGCTTATGACTTTATCGTCGGTATCGTGAGTGCTGTATAGTCAAATGTTTTACTGATATTCAGTATACATGTTCATCAATCGTAGTTTTCTTTTTGACCTTGTCTGTGGTAAATTCTTTCATTTAGTTCTCTCACTAAGGCATCATGGTGGGTGTGGATGGTTAGCAGGAGATCCTTACTCTCTATTGCATCTCTGGTTCCTCTATGGATCCGTGATGGTCTATATCTGTGTTAGTCTAGAATAATGAATGTTTTATTGACTACCTCTCGGTATTTACGCACATTCTTAATCTAAATCTTTTAATAAATAATCAAGTTTCTATTGCATAATTTCAGGGACATACTGTGAAGCCACTTGGGATGGAGCTGCATGTTGGCCCTATACGAATGCTAGTGAAACTTACAAGATCCCATGTCCAAACTATCTAAATGGCTTCATTACAGACAGTATGTATATAATTGAAAATATTTAAACCCAATTATCAAATTAACCCAAAGCCATCAAAGAACAAAACTATACACGAAGAAGAACAGCTTTCTTTAGGAAGTGGATCTACTTGTACAGTGTTTTGTATTTGCAAATACTCACAATTTCCATATAATTTATCCGGTTTAAGTTATAAAGTATAATTAATTAATTTAGAAAGAAAAAAGAGGAGTTACCGGCTCAGTTATGTGGCAGAAGTCACCATGGAGCTATACAATTTAGAAGTACAAGAATTTACCGCTTTATTTTATGTATCTACCCATACTCAATGAGTTTTAAGATTTGAATCGTATCAATGTACTAATAATCTTTAAATACGATGTGTTTTGACTTTGATTAACATATTGATTTGCTCTTCAAATATTTATTTTATTTATGCTCTGGATTTCAATGTTTTCGGCCTTTATCATCCATGAAGAGACAATGAATGTCGAAATGCCGTTATGGAGCACTAAATACAACACGATCGTTGCGTCTATAGGATAAAATCTGTCTTTGTGCAGTTGATTTGTCTCGTCTATTTATCTATGGCGGGTGTTGCTTCCCAAACAGGAGACAAAATTGATCTGATTTCCGGCCATATTTGAAAGCGCAACAATGGCAGAGCATCAGATGATTTCGTGTATCACATTATTTAACTTTGCTAAAACCATGATTAAAAATTCCTTTTTAATTCCTTATATAAACACAATTACCTACACTATAGCCTTCTGTACTTCCCTCGATCTGTCCATACGAAAAATCTTCTGATCGCTGTCAAATCTTCCTCATTGACGAAATGTTAAAGTGAAATCCACTTTTGAACAATTCAAATTCTATTCTGGTTTGAAACAGGGGAACAAGGTACTTGAAACACATTCAATAATTCTCTCATGTTATTTGATATGTAAAGATGATGGATAAGTCCAAAAATATTGAAACCAGAGGACATACAAAATCAGTGAAAATGAAAACAAAGTGGAACATAACAAAATATGTCTACTTGAAGAGCGTATGTGAACCCCTATGATGGAGTGAGATCAGGTGCCCGTGGAGAGTGAGTATCTCCTGCTTGCTAGCAACACCCGTCACATATACCCAGTAGAAAGAGTCAAATCGTGTAAATTCCATATACATTTATATATGTAGAAGTCGCAGTAGGTAACATTCTTGTATAGAAGGTGTCAAATGATATTTGTATTTCATTTCCCCCTGTGGTGCTATTTGATATTTCATGGAACTTACTTAGAACTACAACGACCTCTAGTGATCAAATGATGGTTTTGTCGAAATTCGATAGATAATTCTACCGACAATCTGTCGTTAAATGCAATTTGTTCGAGTGCGCAATTTAAGATTGCAATCAAGATTTTCACTTACTAAAGCTTCGTACAAACTCATCAGCTGTTCCCAACAAAACAGAATGGGTTCTGTAATTGAAAATGGTATAATAATGATAATTTAAGCAAATTAGTCAGAAACAATTATCCTTTATGCCATATATTTACACTAATTCTACACTACAGACGGAAAGTGAAACACTTATGACTCTCACTTCCACTTGATAACTGTAGAGGTCTTGTTCAAATTGTTTTGTCGAACAGCAACCGCGAATAACCTTATCTGGAATATTGCTTCAGGGGAAAAGCCCGTGATGATAGTTTGCGGTAAATTTTGTACATATTCTAAAAACAAACAATGATTTAGACTCTGAAATAGAAAAGGATGTTCATATATATATACGATTAACACGTTTTGATTATTGTGATATTCCTTTACTAAGAACTTTTCAACATAAAAAGAAAAAAAATATTGGATAAATCCAATTCAGTCCAGAAATCACGAAAATGGAAATATGAAAAAAAAACAAGGCAAAAAAAAAAAAACAGAGAGAGAGAGAGGAGAGAGAGAGAGAGAGAGAGAGAGAGAGAGAGAGAGAGAAGAAAACAAACATAATACAAAAACATTTTCAAGGAACTAAAGTGAACCCCAGAAAATGAAGCGTTAAGTACCTCCTGCTTCCGATCAACATCCGTCACGTGAGTCAAATAACCTGTTCTAGTCTGTCGTGATTTCTGTATAATGAGCTCTTACAATTAATACAAACTGTGTGATACTAGCACAGTATCAGATGTTCGATATGGAATTTCATAAACATTCTATAATGACGTAGTCAGCAAACATTATGAATGATAAAATGTGGATTTTCGGATTTTCAAATGCAGTGTAGTTTAAATGCAAATTTAGGTTCAGTATTTTGTGTCATGTCTGAAGATGTAGAGCGGGTTCTTAATAAACAAAGTTGACTTCTTCCCTATTCACTACCGTTAACATTAAGCGTATTTCATCGGGTGACTTGGATGATGTCATAGCTATTTGTTGTTACGACGTGGCTGGGGTTAAGATTCATTACCTAACAATAAGGGCCCTGTGGTTAGATTAATCTGATGGAAATTTGACCAGGGTTTGACCTAGAATATAGGAAAAATAAAAGAAAGAAAAAGGAAAGAAATAAAGCTATGATATGAAAGCTTATATTATCAGACCCAAGAATTTCTCATTGTTGACTTAAGCCGGTGTGACCTAGTGAATAGCATTCTTGGTTCGTGATCGAAAGGTTCCAGGTTCGACTCTTGCCCTGGGCGCACCGGTGTTTTGTCTTTCGGATGAGACAGTAAAAATCGAGGTCCCATGTCACAGTAGGCGTGGCACGTAAAAGATCCATCACTGTTTCGGGTGGGGCAGTAGGAAAGGTCTAAATTTGTATGCAATGTATCAGGCAGACGCCATCACCATATACGTGAATTAATCGTGGAGTGACGTAAAACAATATTCAATGAATCAAGCAATCTCATTGTTGACTTACATTTCTTTACAGAATATGCATACCGGACATGCACTGAAAATGGAACATGGTTCGTTCATCCAAAAACAAAGAGAGCATGGACCAACTACATGGGCTGCTTCAACCTTCATACAGATTTCAAACCAATACCTGACATCATAAAAGTACATTAAAATGCATATGTTATTTTATATTGACTCAACATCAGTTGGTTTGGCGTTGTTTCGGGACAATGCATTTATAGATTTAATCTGCTGACGTGCACGATACAATAACATTTATAAGTAATTTGTTACAACAAAACTGATAAATAAATGACTGTTCGTGTCGGTTTTGGATTGAAATACTGTCTTTTATACCCCTTTTTCAGTAACAAATACAATAGTATTTTGAGATTGAAAGGGTATAAATCGGCAGTGGAGTAAAAATTTACCTAGTTTAAAGGGAAAAGTAACACACCCCATCCCTATTTTATCTAGTATCCATTTAGGTCATAACTCCAGAATAATAATAATAATAATAATGATAATGATGATGATGATGATGATGATGATGATGATGATGATGATAATAATAATAATAATAATAATAATAATAATGATAATAATAATTCCACGAGGCCTTCACAAAATCCGTCCTATATAAAAATGTATTACGATTAGAAATATTAAAAATGAAGTAATATAGTTAACACCTTCGCTCATTTCATAGGCATTTACAAATTTAAATATATTACATATTGCATTATATATGCTAATCGTTATTTCGAGTGGAAACACTAATATTTTACCGTACAAAATTAAATAATGGCTAAAGTATCTTTTAAAGCTTTACAAGACAATATAAATTATGTAGCATTATGCAGCTTTTCTCTTAAATGCAACCATTTACGCGTCATTCACTGACAGAAGTCATTGCAAAACTCACATTCTTATCTCCAATATCTCGATTTAAGATAAGACTGAGACAAACAGTTCATTAAGTGTGCATTTTATGTTAGTTTCGTTTCTTAATGTTCACTGCGGTTTATGAATGTGATAAATAATTGACCAATAAATGTAATTGTATCTTGTAAATCTAAATTTGCGGTTTTTTGCTTTTTCGTAGGAAAATATGCCTCGCATCAGTCTAATGTATAACATAGGATACGGGATCTCTCTCGTTTCTCTGGTGATGGCCACAGCTATCATGCTGATGTTCAGGTATAATCGACACATTACATTACCTATATTGATATTATGTTCTTAAATGTGTGCATTCTATTTATGGATGGCATTGATGTCGGTAATCCACACCAATATTGAATCTTTTCTTTGAACAGAGTTATTTCCCATTTGGGATAGTATCTGACGTAACACAATGGTGAAAACGTTATATGTGGACTATCATTTACCTGAGCTTTAGACCAGTTTCCATAGAATTTGATGACATCATAATTCTTTTACGCCAGATACCGTCTCAAATGGGAAGTAACTCTGTATAACGTAAAGACCGAATATGAATTTCATATTTTACTTGAGATGTGGAGCCTCGTTCCAGACAAACTAGATTTTGCCTAAATTTTCATTATGCCTTTGATGCTTGGACTGTTATGTTACAATAGAATGATCTACTGCACGACTTTCGTACTTTACATGATTAGTAAGTCTGATACCCGATACACTACTTATTGCTGAAAATCATGATGTCGACGTATGAATTGTTACGTCAAAACAGAATGACGCAACTTTGAGCGGCAAAACATCCTATGTTGGGCATTGATTCAAAGATGAAATTAATATTTAAAAGGTCTATTGATTGTCACCTGAATTCACTGTGCCAAGTCGGTACCACATCAACATTACTATCAAACACTTTTTCTTTAACATAAATGAGCCATAGATTCATTAAACTATTTGAACGAGTGTTATACGTATTAAGTGTAGTGCAAACCTGTATTAGGTTTAACTTCAATTTTAATTTATTCTTTATTTTATTTTATTTATCTTATGTTTTATGTTTGATTTTACTGAATGACGGAAGTACACAGTGATGGATATGAAGATACTAACAATATAACACTCATTATTAACGTCATTCAATATCTAAATTGTGTTTTGCCATCCGACAGGAGACTACGATGTCATCGAACAACCATTCATGTCAATCTCTTTGCTTCCTTCATCCTTCGCGCTACTATATCATTCCTGAAAGAAAATTTGTTGGTTGACGGCGTAGGCTTTGCTAATGATGTCAGGAAGACTGATGATGGCTTGGAATTTATAACTGAAGGAAGCGTATGTAGATGATTATACTCACTCATCATTTATGTGAGATCTCAAATTCATAATTATCCAGGAATATCATCGGATTATGTAATGTCACATACATGCTACTTCAAATTGAAAATTCAATCGAAGAACAGTGTTTTTAAGTATGTTTTCTGTATCAAACCTGAATTAATCTGCGTATTGATTTGTAATTAATGTTCAGTATTGAAATTCCAAAGGTATATTTTACATAGCATGTTGTTCTGATTTAATGCATTGATTAATGCACTGTCTATAAAGAGGATGAACTTTGATACAGACCTAAATACACTATATCCCAGCAAACTGGAAATTAAAACTACTACAGAATCCAATTCACGTGCTTCATATTTAGTTCTATGAGCCATTGACCGAGATGGTTGACTCATTATACTTTATTACAAACATGATGACGTTGGTTTCTCCATTGTCAACATTCCACTTTCAAGTAGTAACACTCCTTTATCACTTGCATATGGTGTTTATGTGTCTCAAATGATCTGGAGTGTGCAAGCTTCTTCTGAGTATATATTTCTTTTGTTAGCGAGGCAAACTATTGGAAGAAAAATTACTATCAAAAGGATATGAGATATCAAGTTTAAGTCAACATTCCACAAACTTTACGGATGCTATTAAGATCTTATTTGATCATGTAATAAATTATTGTATGACATGTTGACTGCCTTACTAGATGGTAGTTAGACGGCCTACATTACCATTTTACAATATTGTATTATTTATACTTACTACGACAGATATCGATTATGACTACGGCTGGTCTGTTTTGTACTTCTGTGACTGCTAATAATACTAATTTGCATAAATTACTTCAGGTGGGTGCAGACGGTCAGCAACTGACTGATGCACACTCCTCCAACGCACCTGATCCCAATTATTGTTTTCACAGAGGCCCGTCATTGCTTGCATATATATATATAATATATATATATATATATATATATATATATATATATATATATATATATATTATATATATATATATATATATATATATATATATATATATATATATATATATATATCAGATCGGTAATTCAAAGGAGAAACTAAAATTCCATTGTTTTGTCTTTTTCAGCATTGGGAATGCAAGCTGTTCTTCTGTCTCTTCTACTACATTCTTGGCGCCAACTACATGTGGATATTGGTTGAGGGACTCTATCTTCACATGCTTGTCACAGTCACTGTGTTTTCTGAGAAGAGTGGTGTCAAGTGGCTCATTATATTTGGATGGGGTATGTACTCCGGTGTGCGATAACTTAATTTCTCAATAACTTAGATACATATTTTATTATTATTTTTAGAAGGATCTCTGTTCGGGAGACATTAATTTTGCTACGACGATATTCCTATTACATTTTAATTATTGGGACAAGATTAAGTAGGACTGTACTTTGGTATCGAACCAAACACATTTTTTAACAGAAAAATCTTTTCTTCACATATTAAAATGTGATTTACGTTATACTTCGTCACGTAGTCAATATAGCATCAAAGGTATGATTTATATAAATGATGACTATAGAAGTTTAAGTGTGATAATGCAAATCTCTTTTTATTACATTTGTTTCTACATTGAAGTGTCATCACTTGCTTTTGTGGTGCCTTGGGCAATTGTAAGAGCTGCAGTAGAGAATGTCTTGTAAGTAAAGTATTGCCCTTAATGTATTACTCTCTCTCTCTTTCTCTCTCTCTTCCCTCTCTCTATCTCTCTCTCTCACTATCTCTCTCTCTCTCTCTCTCTCTCTCTCTCTCTCTCTGGTAAGAGTAACTTCCCTCCTGGCTACACTAACTGTTTAACAAATTGTCTTCTACTTTGCTCCTCTGAGTCAAAAAAGATCATAGTAATGTCAGTATAACTTTTGCATGCACCAACTGTGAATTTCTGCGATACATGTCTTTCCAATCAGTGATACTCAAAGAGAAAACTTCGATGTACTTTGACAGTCCATCAGAAACGCTTTCGACATACACCATTAACTTAACTTAAATTGATTTGTAACTATCAATACAGAAGAAGATATCTGAGTAAGCTGTATGATACAAGTTGCTCAAAACATATGACGTGTGAACAAGATTAAAGACATTATAAATATATTCAATTGTAATGCAGTTGACATACCGACTAATGACGGTCAATTGAAGCGACAGTTATCACTTAATTGGTGTGGTTTACCGGTTTATGGGCCCGAAATCCCAATAACCAAGCAAGGCCATCAAAGAAAACTAATTTAGAAATTCATAATTCTTCCTTTGTGATTGCAGTTGTTGGAATACACACCCCACTCCTGGCTATTTCTGGATCATGAGGGGACCTATTGTAGCGTCAGTTGTGGTAAATAAAATTATTCTTATTTTTCACTTATTGCAGAGACTGTATAACCGGAAATTTTCTATATTATTTAATTTCGCGATTCAGTATCAGAAAAGTGTATCTTTATTTTCGTGAATACAATTTTTCGCGATTTCAAAAAAGAAAAAGAAAAACATATTATTTATATATGAAATAAAAACGACTGAACAAACAACAAGCTATATATGCATCTCTGTGAATCAGTTTAACTGTCTGTACAAATGCACCTGTTTCCACTCAAATCCACGGCTTGTATTTTGTCGGTGCAATCGGCGGAATTGTTAAGTAAAGGAAACGTTTTGATAGGAACGGAAATTAAATGTAATTTGTTAACGAATGCAGTCGAAAATGACAAGAGTTTTTTATCAAGCGGCAAATAGAATTCCTCAATTTTATTCGACACATACGGGCATATAATTTTTCAGCATATTGAATCATTGTTTTCTCGTTTGTGCAATGGATTTTGGAATAAGTTACCTGTAATTCAGAGGGGAATAAGAATTTCGGGTTGCACTTATCAGTCTTCCCGCCATAAATGAACATGGGAAAGAACACTCCGTCCATTGACCCAGCGAAAGTACCTTCAAACAATAAATAAATAGGTAAACAAACTAAGTTGGGGAATCCGTACACGTACAATGGCTTTGATTACCATATGCCGTTTTCATTCACGCGTTGATAATTGTTTGTTAATTTTCGTAAAATGTGTGAAACCACTGACAAAACGAAATCATGGGCTTATCAATTAGGGTTTTTAAAATTGTACATACCCGTAATTTTAGTTTGACGTCGATCCCTTGGATTTCTACTTCTTTTGTCCCTAGACTTCAATGGTCCATTCAGAAACGGGGGTGCTATTAATACCAGTTTGATCCCCATTTTTGGAGTACAAATTCTCACGGTAACTTATTTTCGCGTGTTCAAATTATTCACGAAAATAGCGAAAATTAGTATCCCGCAAAAATTTCTGGTTATACGGTAAATGAATGTTAAGATATTGAATACGGAAGTCGATATATAGATAATGAAAAACAGTCCTTTGTTCATTTCACAAAGGCCAGGTAGTTGAATATAAGTTAGCAGTCTGTAAATTTCTTCATATGAAGTAAAAGAATGAGACATTATAAAACTATTATACTATTACATACTAAGACGCATTTGATGTACTCAATGTTTCCGTACAGTACAAGGGACTTAATTTCGATTTGTTTGTGTCTATGTGTATTTAAAAAGTTTAGTTTTCTGCTTCCTGATAGTAATATGACTGAAATATTGTTGAAAGCTGTCGAATTTTCCAATCAAACATTCAGTGAAAAGACGGATTGAATGCTAAATATATATATTTGAGATTGTTTCTAATAACCTTGCTATATTTAAACTTTCTGCTTTTTATTGGAGTTCTGTAGGCATGTCACAAAAATGCACATTGAATATAGAAAAAAAACCCTCAAGTGTTTAAGTGTTTAGCACATTTATGTAAGAATCACTGCGTCATTTCAACCTTCCTCAGAAAAAATGTCACTTATTAGTATGTAAATTCAATAATTCTGGAGAAACACAGTTGGAATCAGATGACAGACATTGTAAATACTTGTTTGTTTGTTTTTAAATTTAAGTTCTGTGTATGTGTATGTATATTTTCAACTTTTTTACAGCTGAATTTCATCATATTTGTCAACATTATTCGAGTTCTTTTTACTAAATTGAACGCCTTCAATGCAAGGGAAACTAAAAAGTTTCGGTATAAGTGAGTATTTAGTCAGATATTTATTCTTTACAATATCTGGAATTAGAATGAGTAATATCTTTTAATCAAAATAGAATAAAATAAAAAGAAAAAAAAATTGAAATATTCAGAATAAGACAATAGAGTGATTGATGCTTTTCTTTTTTTCAGATTTATCTTAGTTTTTGATAAGTACACGGGACTGGTAGAGCTTTTCTCACTTTTGCTTACTAATGTTAGCTGAATTGTAGAATTTGTTAATTTTGGGTTTGATGTTGTTGGAAATTTATGTTAGGGAATTCTGCATTTTATTTTATCAGTAGGTGTTACTCGAGGAAAATTATGATTAGAGATATGTGTAAAACACATTGTTTTCCCTTCTGTTTCTTATATTACAGATTGTACATATATTTATGGCCAGTTTCTTACACTATAAAATGAACATATTTTTATGACTTCTCAACATGTGAAACATGTTGGTCCTCGTTCTTTATATGGAGTATTAATGAATTTTTAAATCTGTGTGGTTTATTTACTGTATTTATTTGGTTGTGCTTGAGAAAGTGGACCCGTAAACCGGTTAACTACACTAAATGAGTGACAATTATCAATCTATTGTCTACCCTAAGTCTGCATCAAAAATGCATTCCAACGGAATATTTATCTTCTTATCTTTTACTTTCATTGTGTCCATCCTTTTACGTTGATAACGTCATTCACCCTAAAACATCAGATTAACGAATTGATGTCGTCACATTCGTACTTCACGTGGATTTAATTTGAATAAAAATATCAGTACATATATACGTTATAGTTCTGTGCACCAGATGCGCATTTCGACAATTTAGGTCTCTTCAATGATGCTCATAGCCGAATTATTGGAATTCTAATAATATATCAATATTTGAAGAGGAGATTTAAACCAACGTGACTGAAAAAGTGAATCAAAATAGCAACATGAGGACAGAGCTATGTATATAATATGTATTATGTCGTTAACATATTCTCTTTTATACGAATTTGAATGTAATGGGATTAAAATAACTGAAGCACACGAAATTGGACTGGCCTCTTTGCGGTACATGGTACTGCATTTATATTGTGGTTATAAATTAAACATACTGCATTTTTATTTGTTTTACACCAATCAAGGACTACTATGGTTATGTTGTAACGGCATCTGGTTGATGTATCGCACAGAAATGTCGATCTATAACACAAAAGGAATATAAACTGTTAGGTTTTTGAGGTTTTTTTCACTAGCACACGGTGCGTCGATGTTTACTGCCTTATATTAAAATCAGGACCGTCGCTACTGCAGAATCGAACGCGGGTTTAATTAGATCCGAGCCACAGTGGTGTTTATCAATATATGAAAATATTGTGACAGATGCCTATACATAAGAGGTAGAAATTATTTAAAAACTTCATGTTCCACTCTAACCTTTATGGTGGACCCACGGTCATCAGGAAAACGGGGGGGGGGGGGGGGGGGGGGGGGGGGGGGGGGGGGGGGGGGGGGTGTAAGATACACACGAAGAAACCGTTTAAGGTTAATGATTCAGTTATGTTTCCGATACAGATCGGTCAATTAAACCGACAATTTCCATTCAGGTACTGAACATGATTGGTGATTGACCCGCTTTTCGATTAATTCGGCTGAAGACATTGCATGAAAAGCATTTGTGCATAAAGTATTATTTTCAATAACGTGTAGGTTTACATATTATCAGTTATTTAAAGCACTATTTCTCTATAATTATCACTTTCTTTCCATTATTTTCTGCTTCCTTAGTGCTATAAATCCCTTGCATCCCAAACCCTGTCTCCAATTTCCATCACCTAAGATACATGGATTCACTGCATCAGCTATAGGGGACAAAAATCCAAGAAAAAAATCAATAAACATGAAAAAAAAAACCTAAAAAACGAAACGACTAACACTGACAAGACAAATTAAAATGTTTCACATAAAATAATATACATATAATTTTTAATTCTTTCCACTTATTTTGTCGTTTATAATTGATTCTAGCTTTTTTCCAGATTTCATTACATATATCATTGTAAGAATTCGTCTTTCAAAATTTTTATGAATTTCCTAGTTGATGACCACCAATTTACACGACATATCTGGAATATATCTACATTTACAATTTATCTAATATCAACTCGAGATTTGTCGACAGAATCATTGATAATACTACAGTGAATCCATGCATCGAAGCTTAGTCTGGAACACATTCCCAAATCTGTATATAGGGGTATAACACCAGTTATTTGTGTATTCTTCATCGTAGTAGAATATATGATGTTAGCACGACATAAAATGTTTGAATTCTTAATAAATCTAAAACTATGTGTAATGTTAAATACCTTCCAAATTTCCATGTACGTTGTGCATGAATACATAAATGTCCGAAATTAATACATTGTACATTCTTCTAAAGTTCAAGTCATTATCACCCAACCTACAAATAGAATACAAGGATCCTTATTTCTTTTCCCTTATACCTTGGCATGTGTTTAATCCTCCCATCTAATTCATTATGAAAAGTGTTGAGTAAAGAATGATTACATATTATGTAATATAATATATTATGATGGAAAATCCATCCAGTGATAATGTAAGATGTAATGTGTATTTTAATGTGTAATTGTTTATTGCTGTTCGTATACTTTCAGGAAATTAGCCAAGTCTACACTTGTACTTATACCCTTATTTGGAGTGCATTATGTGGTTTTTATTGGACTACCGGACGACGTGGATGAGAAGGCATTGCTTGTGAAACTATACTTTGAAATGGGTTTCAGCTCCTTCCAGGTTTGTCATTACTAATGACTGAAATATTAATTAGATTGTAATAATAGTTGATATAATAGCTTATTATAATAATATAACAACTATAATAATATTCAGAGAAGATGTTAGACTATTCGCCAGGAACATACAGGAGATGAAACGTTGACCAATATTAGAGGATATTTACCGATACTAAATCTAAACGTGTCATATGATTTTCATCACTTCATTTTGATAAATTTGTTTGAATTTTGAACTCATGTATGACATGTATAATACTTTTTATGAAAAAAAAAAAACGTCAATACTTGAAACTATAGTGATTTTCATTGCGAATCCCAAATGGAATAAGACCAGATGTTTTGAAGGAGTGAGGGTCTCCTGCTAGCATACTACACAGGTCCCTATATCTAATTACAAAAGTATTCATCAGTAGAAACTCAGAATAAGGGATAAAACCGTATCGCACCTCGGAAAAAATTGTCGCATTTCATTGGGTAAAAATGTGTCACGTGGTGGCCCCTATGGGATTATATGGGGACCAGTAAAATTTCTTTTGGGCAATATGACCGCCGCTTGTATTTTTCGTTACCGTCAACTATATAAACAAAAATAAAACAGTTCATCCACAGTTGTTCAATGAACATTTTTGAGTTACTTCCCTCTGTGTGCCTGATAAATTGAGTCTCTAGTTTGTTGACAAGTATGGCTCGGTTATGACAAGCGACACGATTGGAAATCGACGCTGTGCGATAAATATATAAGTTTATGAATATAAAATGATAATAATAATGTAAAAGTTATATGATTAATTATGATTAATGAAAAATTAGCCGAGGTACGGTAAGAAAATCTTTATGACAAGTAAATAAATAATCGATTGTAATATGTTTATGGTATCCACTATGGAAGACGATCGTAACTTGGTGTGGTTCACCGGTACACGGGTAAACCTTTGTTCATTCATAACAGGGTATAAAAAAGTCCTACCAAGGAATCCATATGTATTTTACTGACCCTCTAAAGTTCCTTGGTATGTCAGTAACAAACCATATAACTAATAATGGAGGATTATAAACAGGGTTTTATACAAAAGGAAAAAGAGGAGTGACTGGCTCAGTTATGTGGCAGAAGTCACCATGGAGCTATACAATATACAAAAGAACAAATTATAAGTCAGAGCAATATTAAAAATTCATGGATTAGAGATTTTGTAAAACCAAGCTATGTATGTCAGGAATGTGATGTTTGAATGTAACAAAATGAAACCAAGGAAATGTTTTTTCGAGATCATTATAACGTATATTTTACCAGATTTGCAAAGAAGGCTGTCTACATTATGCGCTTTAATATTTCAATATGTTGTTATTGCAGGGGTTTATAGTTGCCTTGATATTTTGCTTCTTCAATGGAGAGGTAAGAATAGTCTGCAATATTACCATTTCTATCATTTATAAAATTTCTTCAACGAAAAATCTGTTCACCTTATGATTACATTGCTGATATATGTATATTTTCATATATTATCATTTTGTTTGTAGGTCCAAGCAGAGATAAAGAAAAAATGGCGACGATATCGACTAGCTCATGGCAGGGGCGTTATTGGGAGATCTACTCGTGACACCATGGCGTCGTATGTCTCTCGCGGCAGAGGCGGGTCATTAGCATCAACATCAAACTCTGCAGATTCGAAAGAAAATCCCCCTAATGGGAACTGTGTCCAAGATTTGGCTAAATATGAACCAGTGAGGGACGATGTATGTAATGGCATTTGTAAGAATAAGATATACACCAAAAATGGCCATGTGCATAGACACAGATCGTCATGTGACGAATCACAACCAATGGTATCATTTGATGTCAATAATAGTCAAGCGATAGTTGAGGAAGAGTGAATCCTCAGCTTTTAGGAATCTCAAGTATATGCCAAAGATGAACACGTATTATGTGTCGTATAGAATCATAAAGCAGCTGACAAATAGATCTGTATTTATATATTATTGATGTCTCATATATATAATGTTTAGAGAAAAATGTATACAACAGTTTATAGTATCGTAATTGTCATTAATTTTTATGGATAGATGAATGAACTCATTTCAGATCTTTGCTCACAATTTGTTTTAATTAAATATTTAAAATTATATAAATAATATTAAAATTTAGACATCGATGTCATGTAGCAATACCGGTGTTCATTAGTCCATATTCTTATTTGAGGTAATATTTAGAAGATACAAATTTTTAAAACATATAGGCATCAAAATTGAGAAAGAAAAATATAGAATTATTATTTTCTTCATTTTTAACTTTGGGTCGTTGAAATTGAATTAGTATCTCAGTTTTGTATTTAATCTCAGATTTACAGTCAATTATATGTTATATATACTTTCTCTTTTCTATGTTTAATATTTACGTGTTTAAAAAAGAGAAATTTTAATGTCTTAGTTCAGATGTCGGTTTCCCTTTATTCGTTTGAAAATATATCATCAAGCTGTATACCTTTGTAGTATTAAGTTTTGCCATTTTAATTATTAGTTTCATACATCCTCTACATTTCTTCAATTGCATATATTGAATTGTAGTCTGTGCTTTAACACGTAAGAAAAACCTTCTGTTCTATCTACCAGAATTAACATAATGCATTGTATGTACATTCGAATTTTGGGCTTCACACATTCGATTTAAGTAGGCAACAAAGACGTCATTTGCACATAATATGTCTGAGATATTAAAACATTTATATATACATGTGTAACGTCATCGTCATTATCCCATTCATTGTAATTATTTAACATATGACATTATCTATAATTTATAGAGTAAATGCGATTGTGTATAATGAAGTGGTTATTTATGTCCGTTATAACTTTGCAGCATCACCTTTTTCTCTGATTTATCAGTTTACTATTCATTTCCGAGATTATCTTAAAATTTATTCATTTATTTACTTACAATATAGGTGTGCAATTTACATATGTCATAATTTATGTTCAGCAAAACGAAGACATCTTTCTATATAAATTGTATATTTATTTTCTGTTGACATGGGGAGCATATGGGTATGTTTGTAGTGTAACGTGTGCATGGTTTTGATACATGTAAGAATTAGGTATGTATGTGTATGGAATACACATGATGTGTGTAATCTGACATTTATCTCCATCTATATCAACTTTCAGTGTAATTGTGTAAATGTGTTGTTTACGGGTTTCCTTTGTGTATTTTCCTTTGTAATATATAAACGTTTCTTTCATTCTGTATATTTTGCGTGGTAATATCCTTATTTATTTCTCACTTTTTTCAGTACTTTTTTTGGTTTTAGAAAATGCTATACATGTATCCAGTTGGTTTATACTTCTATATCCCAATATGAAAATACCAACTTGTGTGGTAAAATGGACACAATAGTTTCTTTAGTATTTTCTCCTGTTTTTACTTTTTTAATATCGTATAAATAGTAAAATACATTTAAATACTTACAAGAGAACTACAAAAAGTATTATCTTTTAATATAATGTGGTATACATTTCAAAAATCATATATTATACACATGTTTCGTGCTAGCAACTCCATCAGTTGTATTAATGATCAATTATTTGTAAAAAAAAAAACGACAAAAGAATTTTGTATAATGAACATCTGGCATTCGTAGTAATATACCGCAATGACAGGAGAGTAACTCATCCCGTACTCTTGATCTTACCTGTGGTTTATAGAGGTTTATGAATGCCTACTGTGAAGTGTTGCTGTGAGTGTTTCAGTGACATTGCATCATTTTTTGTTATTATTTGTCCATTGTAATTCTATATCTGCATGGTTATGTTGTACATGTAGACAAATCTAGGTCAAATTATTATGGAATATTGATATAAATCTTGTGTAATGTTATACGGTTGTGCTATGTATACACATGGTATATTCGTGGATGAATTTGTTGACTCAAGTGCGATATTGTTTATGTTACGAATGACTGTGATATAAATAAATGAAATGTTACAATATATTTGTAATCAGTTTTCTGTTAGATGCATCAGAGGAGGTTTCGTATCCCGCCCAATTTTTAGATCTTTAGCAACTGCAAAGCAGAGAAGTCTTGGAGTAAAATTTAATCAGACAATACAAACTTATCCTGGTCGAGTTACAATTTTTTTATCTTAGGAACACAACTCATATGCACAATGAAATCTAATCTGAGTTACCTATGTTTTTCACCAATTAGGACAAGAGGCGCTTAGGGCAAAAAATGTAATTGGTTCTTAGGCCCCGCCACATGTCTTTTTTAAACAACGCATTTGATTTTTTTCTATCATAAAATGTAAAAAAAAACCAGTTCCGCGTAGATCCGGAAATGTTTGTCCGTTTCGATGCTGAGCTTTATTAAGTACAATTTCTCCATCTTCAAAGCGTTTGAGTTCATGATTATTGCACGCCAGTGACAGGCAAACAATCTAATAACATTGACCAAGAAAAAATGTGACATCTGGAGGGGAAAATGCCTCTATTATCGTGCCAAATATCTTTTGGGACAAACGTCCTACTGCCATGGAACATTGTTGGTGGCTACAGTGCAGGAGCATCTATCGGCGATCTTTACAATTCTATAGCAAACGGAAATTGGTACAGGCTGGGAATTGTCTGCAAAGATTTCGCTGTCAAAGCTTCAATCAGCAGATCTAAGACGGGTAACCCGAATTGTCGAAATGCCCTATGAAATTACCAAAATGCCCACGGAATGCCCAATAATACTACACAGGGACTCTCATTTTAGATAGCTGTTGCATATTTTAAGCATTAGAACAATGTATGTGTCTTGTTTGTGTATCAACTCGAAATTCCTCTGTTCGTATTTACAGGGTTGACAAATCTTACAAGATTCAATTTAATATATTTTATTGATTGACTGACTTTTGTTTTACGTCACACTACGAATATTTCACGTATATGGTGACAGCATCTGCCTGATGCAGGGCATACACATTTTGACCTTTGCAACGGACCCTACCGAAGCAGTGAGGGATCTTTAACGTGCCATGCATATCACGACACGGGGCCTCGGTTTTTACTGTCTTATCCTCAGTTTAATATAATGTAAATGATATAATAAAAGCATAGCAACATAAATATGAAAGCATCCATTGGATAAGCTACCATTAGAAACTTTTTTTTAAGTATTTTAGATATATGTCATTTTGAATGATTTAAGAACAGAGGATTTTATGTGTTCTCGTCAATATCTGTAAAAGATAAAAAGAAAATTTAGTGTATGAATAAATCTAAATTGATATGCTGTTGACAATGGGATTTCCGACTTTGCATTGTTTGGTCGCTATTTTGGGTTCAGTTTTGTTGAACAAAGTGACAATAACAACGAGTTGAATTTAAATGACCAGTCCCTCTCTCTGCAAAGTAAAGACAGTGCTTTCTACATACTCATGAATTCATCACGTAAAATATCATTGCCCGGGCCATATTCTGAAGATACAAGCATTCCAAATAACAAGAGACTTGTTTTTAACAAAGTACTTCATATGTTGCAAAAAGCTGGTTTGGGTTTTACACACTCATCTTTGGAATCAGGAACTAGCTTAATTCATTCATTTACAGATTGTGTACGGTATTTAGATCCCTTTATAGAGAAAATGACGGAAAGACGTTGATATAACATGTTCGTGAAAGTAATAAAAAAAAAACAACCTGCCTGCCTCATCTGATTAAAAAAAAGGTGGCATGAGAACCATTTTTTTTTTTTGCTTGGCCTAAGTGAAATAGAACAGATATATTTAGAGATATCAGGTATCTGAAAGACATTTGTACACAGAAAGAGTAATACACTTTTCTATCTACAACAGAATGACAATATTTATACAATTATCATCTTGTAAATTATAAGGTCATGCAGAATAGTTTAATTCTATTTATCTATAGTTTAAAACTCAATCAAATCGGAATCCCAGTAAAATATTAATTCATTGTACAACAGAAGAATATGAAAGTATGACTTAGTGTTTTCTCAGTTTATGGCGCCGGACCCTGATCTCACTCCCATTAGGTTTTATGGTTTTTCGACTACTTGACTGAATTGATCCAACGTCGTTTGAATAATTTATTGTCTGGGTTGGTTTTGTTCTAATTTTCCATTCTGAAATATTTTGGGCGTCCAGCATTTCGGTCTATGGCATCACAGACGAGACATGTTTGTGCAGATGAGCATACACAGTACATAACTCTGTACAAATGTTTTAGTAGTTCCAATGTACAAGGTACTTATGCGATATTAACTCTTACTGATAAGTTACATTTCAACTTTCAAACTGAGATACAATAAATTCAAGCTCCATCACAGATGACTATCCTTTGTGAACGACCAAGTCATTTATCATTATCTGATGTAATTTGCTAATTAATAAAAAAACACCTTGCTAAATAAAAAAGGAAGTACCGAAAAGTTAACCATATCTCATAGTCCATGGAACAAGAGGACAATTTCGTGTATAGGGTCATATTCAGACAAATACGAACCCCCCAAAAAACGAAGTGAGATCAGGTGTCGGGGAGGAGCAAGCGCATCATGGTTGCATGCAACACCGGCCGCAACAGCCTTGCAACAAATTTTCAAGTCGAGGAAGGAAATACATAAAAATACACATATGAACACACGAAGAACATTAAGTCAAATTATCCTATTCACGGTATGAAATGTTGTTTAACTGAAATTCCGGCGTCGGAAATGCACGTGAACAAATGTCTGTATATATATTATGTCAAATCAAGTATAATCAAAAAGTTAAAATGGTTAGTTTGTATGGTTAGGTCCAAAAATATTTGTTAACATTCTTGAAAGTGGGATCTGAAATTACACCAGATCCCTCTTTCGACCATAAAACTTCCTTAGTGACAATTTCAAACGTT
This sequence comes from Pteria penguin, assembly GCA_035048485.1. Taxonomy (NCBI): domain Eukaryota; kingdom Metazoa; phylum Mollusca; class Bivalvia; order Pterioida; family Pteriidae; genus Pteria; species Pteria penguin. Next base: position 10,761,391 of record CM068592.1, read on the forward strand.
CCTCAATATATCCCTGTGAGAGTAGTTTCGTGGCAAGAGGCTTCGCTCTCAGGACGAATTTTTCATATTAAGAGCATGCCATGGCATAGCTTAAAGACATCATAAAGTTAAGATGGTTATTTAGTATGGTCAGGTCCCAAAGTATCGGTTAACATTCTTGAAAGAGGAATCTGAAAGTGCAATAGATCCCTATAACGACCATAGAACTTCCTCAATGACAATTTCAAACGTTCCTCAATATATCCTTGTGAGAGTAGTTTCGTGACAAGAAGCCTCACTCTCAGGACGAAATTTTCGTATTTATAACATGCCCTGGCATAGCGTACAAGTTGTGAAATGAAGACGCCATATGCGGGATAAGGAAAGTATGTTGCCACTCAGAAAAGGGAAGTTGAAATTAATGAAACTGATAAAAAAAAAAGAAAAGTACTGAATATAGACTTGAATACCGCTAGTGTCCTTTCGTAGGCAGCAATACAGTGGAAGTAGTGTTGTGTAAGTATACGAGAAAGACCGGTGCCAAATGATTGCGATGCCCTGAAAGATATACTTGGGTAAACACCAACCGGCTTCCCTCCACAGTTCTACTTTTGTGAATGCTACAGTTGTTCACCAACAGCTATTTCACATCATAAAATATAGATAAAAACAACTCAAAAGTTATGAAAAATGATGACACCAAAGGGAATAGCAATTAGCAAAAAGAAAATGGAGAACCGAAGAGCATTCGCGTAAGAAAAATGTGAGATCAGACAAAGGGATTAAAATCATATAATCGTTATGTAAATGCCTTGCTCGGGTCTGGCAGTTCGGACTAAAGTAATCGCTGAAAGTAAGCATCTACTACTTGATAGCAATTCTCGCATCAGCTACATTCTAGGTAAAAATGTTCAAAATGGTCCGTATAGGTCTAATTCAAGCATATCAGTCAATTTTCTGGATACCCAGATGTCACATTCCATGATATGCATAGATTCTTACAGTCACTACTAGATGTCCGATGTTCAAAAGTCAATTAAACCGCTGCTAATGCACTTGTGATATATGCAGTGGGGACCGGTCAGAATCCCAAATGTGAAGGAAATAGGTGTCCGGAAGGAGTGAACGCCTTATTATTATTATTATTATTATTATTATTATTATTATTATTATTATTATTATTATTATTATTATTTTCTGAAATGACGGAATGAATTCTGACTCTTACAAGAAAAAAGACTCAACCATAGAACTATCTTAGTGTTGTTCATTGTCAACCACCTACATTTTCCCTCTGCTCTCCAAAGGCAATAAACAATTAGAATCTCGGTTCAACTTTATATACAGATACATCGATGACGTTTTGTCGATTAACAACCCTGTATCTAAGGATCACCTCAACACCAAATATCCAAAGAAACTCGAGAAAAAAGATATAAATGAGCGCCCATCTTCTGCTTCATACCTCGACCTATACTCCTATCAATTAGTGACGATGGTTCATTAGTAACCTCACTCTATGACAAAGGTGACGATTTCATTATTATCAACTCCCCTTTTCTAAGTAGCAACATTCCTTCCTCTCCCGCATATCGCGTCTTCATTTCACAACTTATGCGCTATGCTAGGGCATGCTCTATATACGAAAATTTCGTCCTGAGCGCGAGGCTACTTGCCACGAAACTATTCTCATAAGGATATATTGAGAAACGTTTGAAATTGTCACTGAGGTTCTATGGTCGATATAGCTATTTTGTACAATTTCAGATTCCTCTTTCAAGAATGTTAACCGATATTTCGGGACCTGACCATACCGACTAACCATCTTAACTTTTTGACTATTGTTGTATATATATTGTTGTACTTGTATATATAGGCATTTATTCACGTGCATTTCCGATGCCGGAATTTCAGTAAACAACATTTTATGCCTTGAATATGAAAATATGACTTCGTGATCTTCTCTCTTTCATGTGTTCATACGTTTATATTTATGTTTTCACTTCCTAGACTTGAAAAGTTTTTGCCGGACTTTTGCTACCGGTGTTGCACGCAACCAGGGAGACTTACTCACCTGGTCTCACCTCTATTTTATTAGGGTTTGCATTTGTCTGAATATGACACTATACACGATATTCTCCTTTTATCCCATGGACTATGAAATTTGGTTTACCCCTCGTTACTTCTTCGTTTTGTAGTTCCAGCTGAGCAACTGATCTAAACATCGCTTTGCTCTCAGTACAAAATCTTTGAATTGCTTCGTAATCGTTGTAACGATTAAACTAAAAATACTTTTTAAAAAAATCAAGACCTTTTTGTCCCTCTTACATACTCCAACATATGCTTTTGATATATAATTTTCTTCTATGTAACCATTGTCCGAGGTAAAAGTATTATATTTAATTTCAGTGTATCTAAATATAAATGCATTAGTGGCTTAAACATTACTATAAACAGGTAATCTAATTCATGTCATGTCCGAGTTCCATGCACAAATTTAATTATTTATGTAACAAAATACTGATTCTATGCGTATTAAATGAATAATTTGCCTTTTAACAATAGTTAATTAATTTTTAATTACGGTAATCAAGTCATGATCTACTTCACTGACAAAAAGTTTAGCTTTGTTAGAAAGATTACATTGTTCACATGTTGCATATGAGGAGCTATGGAGTCCTTTAAATGGAATTTAATCTACATCAGTTCTTATTTTTTAATTGTAAGTAACTTTTTGTTATAATTATATAATTGCTAATATTATTCTTGATACGATAATTTGTATATATATATCAGTTTTGATCTCGAAGTTCATCAAATGGATGCCTTCAAAATTCATTTATCTTACTGACTGACTTACTATTCGTTTTGCTTGTGAAAATAAATCAAATACTTTTACTTCCTGTCGTTATTCTATGAATTAAGAACATGGAAACTCTTAAATTTGGATTGAATTGGAAAGAAGTTGGTGATTTTAAAAAAGTAGAATAACTTTTTTTACGAAAATAAGTGGCGGTATGCCACTTTTTGCATCCATTCACAATTACCTTCGAAGGATGACATTCTGAGACCGATCGCATAAAAAGACATTTGAATATATGAATGTTTTATTTGGCGTTTTATGAAACGTTCTGAAACGATACGGTATAAAGTAAAACTCAGTATCAACCAAAAAATATAACGAGTATTTAAATGAAAGCAGGAAACCTTCAAAGCTTTGTAGTCTATCCTAGATTCCCTTTCATCATTTTATGATATCGGAATTCTCGTTTTGGACTATTTTTATTGTGTCTATAATTGTTTATTCATCAACTTTGTGGAGAGGTATATTCTTGTATGCTCCGTTTCACATTAGATTTGAGGTAATCAAAGTGATTGAAATGAATTTTCTGTTTCATATTTATATTATACGAGGATTATTGCTCTTATAAAGGGGCAGCAAATGCTTGTTACAACGTATATTTAACCGATGCAACGAACCCCATCGAAGCAATGAAGGGTATTTTACGTGCTACGTCTACCGCAACACGGGACTTTTGTTTTACTATCCAATCCAGAAAAGGAAAATACCGACGCTTCACTGACGGAACTCGAACACAGGTCTTTATAGCAAGCGCGGAGTGTTCAAATTCAGAAATCAAACACGCAACGAACATAAGTATGTTTAAAAAAAACAGAATTTTTGCCTTTATAGGCAAGCACGGATTGACCAAAGCCGATTTATGGAGAGAGTTCAGATTCAGAAATCTAATCGCAACGATTAAAAAAACTCAGTATTTTTTAGCAATAGATATAAAATTTCGGCATTGATATGTGTTTATTTAGAATAATTAGTATTTGTGCTCATTTCATTCTATATCTATTTATTTATTGAAGTAAGGTATTGTTTACTACTCATGTCTGAATATATATTTTACTCTTTCTGGTACTTTTGTCAAACTAAGATTTATTCTTTGTCATGACCGATGTGAGTGTGTAGCAGAGCTGAATCATTAGTCCTTTCTTTACAAACATGACGTCCGCAGTATACACCCATTTCATTTCAATACATCCGCATTTAATGTTACAAAGCAACACTTATAACAATACTATCGTTTGTCTTTTCAGTGATTAAGATGAACATTGGACAAATTATATTACATGTCAAGAGAATTTGACTGAAAGATGTAAACTTCAATGTCGTGACATCATTAGATAATTACATCTTTTTACGACAATGTTGTCAATTTAACATGTCGCACATGCTTTTCCATGACCCCGACGTGCGTTATATCTTCTCCTTGGTATATATCTTAATGTGTTCCTTTAACCTTAATACATCAAATGTAGCTCGTGCCGTTAACGAGACATCAAGGAATTAATCATAACAATTCATAATTAAATGTGTCAAGCCATGATTGCATTAGTGTCTCAAGGTATTTAATGTGCTATTTGCAAGTGGGAGTCACATGAACTTTCTTAATAACTGCTTTTACTAATTACAAAAAAAAAGAAAAACAATAAAGTATAAAAAAAAAATATTGATCAATCGAATCCTAATTTTTATGTATCGTTTTTATTTAGACATTAAATTGAACTTAGAGCAAAATAAATTTCGGTCTTTGATTTTGATTCGAGAGCATCATTAATGCTTCGGCGTATATATTCCTTTTCTTAATTATATGAAAAAGAAACTAATGAGCGGCTCCTTTAAGCATAGAATGCCTAGTAATTTAATGGTTTCGGGCTCATCCTATTAAGTCCGTTTGGTACGAAAATCTTCGAAATAGGCATCGAATATGGGAAAATTACTACCGGTTTATAAATTCTTACACTTCGTATTTATTGTCAATATCGAAGAAGTACCGAACCGTTAATCATTCTCAAAGTCCAAGGACATATACAAAATCGTGTAAGTTTCAAAAAGGAACTGTTGTGAACCCCGAAATACTGAAAAATTCCGAGGTGAGACCAGGTGCCCTTAGAGAGTAAACGTCTCCTGTCTGCATGCATCACCCGTCACAGGTGCCCGGGAGAGCATATATAATATAATACTAAATCGTAAAAAGTAGGGGTACTAAATTAGACAAAACTACTTAAATAAAAGAGAAGAAAACTGGGTGAATCTCTGTTGTGTTCGAAGAAAACAATTCAATGTATGATCAAACGATACTCTACCACCAATATTGTACCCATTTTTTTTTTCTCCTCAGGGACAATCAGGGACTCGATCAAACATTCAGTCAGTGAATTCAGCTAGTTTCACTGAAGATTGTCCCTGACAGCACTGAACGTATTCCCATCAACCACTGTTTTGCACGACGTAAGGGGGAGATTTATCATCTAACTGTTTATATTACACTATAATGTTCTATCTTAACTGCTATATAAAGTATGAAGCTCGGATTAGTACATATCGCAATGACGGAAAACGAGTAAAAATAACTGGGGACAAGCATCGTCTATATGTATGAACGCGAATCATGAGATCCACACACAATATTATCTTCTTCAATTCATGTACAAAATACACCGCTATCTCCATTTTTCATAGAATATAAGTAATGAATATACTCCACGTTTTAAAAAATTTTTCCTTCTGAATTTATATACTCATACATCACCTAAATATATATTGAATTATTACATTCATTTTTTCTTAAGGTGTTCATTCTTATCCATGAGTGTAATGCACGTGTACATAATAAATGAATTATTACATTCATTTTTCCTTAAGGTGGTCATTCTTATCCATGGTTGTAATGCACGTGTTTGCACATCCTCTGCTAACTGCCGTCAGGGAGAATGCTGCCGGAACTCTGTGGGACAACTATTCACCAAGGACTTGAATTGTAAGAATTTCTTGAGCAGTCATGTATTTGTGATATATGTGATAAATGGCTTCAGTGAAACTTAATTTAATATAAACTTATATCATATTTAGAAGACCAAAATATAATCAACATATGGCAGAGCTTATGTGATTGTAATTACACTTTAAAGGTACAAAACATCTTTAAATACATGGTAGAAACTAAAATATACATCATGAAAGGCATCGGAGAAATCTGGATTTATTTTGCAGCCAGTACTTAACCTAGTGTGAGAGAATATAGTTGAATTATACATGACCTATGTTTTTATTATTAATAAAGTACACCACATTTTAAACCATAGTGTACTTAGGAACTTATTTGATCATGGTCCTACTCCCAGTGAATATTAATCATCTCATCTTTGTTTTTAATTTTAGTACCATAATGTTTATTATATGTGGTTATACAGGGGTATCTCTGATCTGACATAACGTCAAAACAAGCTGCCCTGCTACTTTTGGCAGTGCAAGCTAAGCTATTCCCAATACCGTGTGCACCATCATTGTTGTTGCAAAAAAACGAAAATCATAATAGGGCATTGGATTTGATAATCCGCTTGGTCGTTGCCGATATCCACCAAGAAAAGATTCTAAATCTACTGGCCGTTAGTACATATACTGTTTGCACTTGATGGCCTTGAGGTACATGTTCTTTGTGTTTTGATAATATTCATATGCACAATATAAATCAAATGTTAGGTTTTACATTTCCTTATTTTGTTCATATACAGACATTGATTAATATAATGTCATGCTTTTGCTTTTTCTTATTCCTTACAATGCATTATTGAATATATGATTGGCATGTTGCATAATCGCGCAATGAAATTGTTTTGATCTTTACATATTTATAAAACTAAAGGTTCAGGAGCAGATACTCCGATTTAAAAGGCGCAGAAAAGGAAATTTAATATTTTAATGAAGTGGTTTGTTCTTCATCAATATTTATTATTTCCTGTGCAACTTATTTCATCAGCGATAGTTGTTCCGTGTTTCCAAAAACAACATTTCCTTCTTTTATTGTTTACTGACAGTTAAGGTCGTGTTCCTATGATCTGTTTTTCCTTAACAATGTAGGTGTATATCTGTTCCAGGATGAAATTTTATAAGCCTTCAGAATAGGAGATTGTTACCAATGTTGCACTTTTGTATGGTACATTTTAGTATTACCAGAACAATTTAATCGAATCGCTCGATGTATTCTGTATTTCTGAAAAGGAAAGAGGAACTACCTAATTTCAATTTTACAATTTCTCACTTCATATTCATACTTTTTTACCGTTTCAGCACAGTTCTCTGAGGAACAGCATGGGTTATGCAGAGACGTATTAGCAACGCTAAATGAACCATGTGATCAAAATTGCATGTGTCGCCCAGGTAAGAATGATCATTATCAAAATCGTCCGAAATTACTAATTTACCTTTACATCTACAATGAATGATATAATTGTGTTGATATCAATTACGAATATGCGATATTGACAATGCTGTTCGTACGTACTAAATTGCCTTATCAACGATAATTAATAATTGAAATAATGTTTATTACGAAAATCGCATATTGGTATAAATATCTAATCTATAGGAAATGGAAATCATGGACATGGTTATGCCGGAAATTTCTTTGCTTTTCTTTACTTTATGAATCAGAATAACTCGCTTTTCTTTTTTGCATAGGTCTTCAATGTGCTCTCGTCTCAACAACAGGAAGTCGAATCTGTCAGCAAATAGCAACAGCGGTGCCACGACCGGTGCCTCAACACCCAGTTTTCAATCCACAAATGATGCCGATAAATACAGCTATACAAAATATAAACACACTACTTGCTCATCAGATGATGGCAGCTTCCAGTATGAGTCATCATTCCATAGCTCCTCAAGTCCCAAGAGTTGTCTTACGAGACCCTCGTATTGTAGGTCAACAAGTGATAGGTGGTGCACCTAATCTCAAGTCTCTCGATGATCCTAGTGTAAGATTTATCCCAGTGAGGGACCCTAGCATCACTGGACAAGAGGTTCTCGGTTTATCGCCCAATCTCAAGCATCCACAAGAACAGATAGACTGGAATATGCTTTTCCACCACCCTGTTCTGAGTGATTCATTTCACGAACATAACTTTTTTAAAGAGACCGAATACAAACCGCAGGTAGCCGGTGTATCTTTACAAAATGACACTAACAAAGATGTTCTGGTCATAGAACCTGTTAAGGAAGATTCCTTCAAATATGATCTAACAGGACAACATGATTATCAATTTTTCGATATGAATTCACTTCTCGGGCAGGAGAGAGTTAATGATTCTAATATGAAAAAGCAAATCTTTAATGTACCAAAACGTCCTACAACTAAAAATGATACTTTAAATAAGGATAAGTATATCAAGAAACAGAATGAATCTTTAATTCAAAGCAATGATACTGATAACAAACAGGCTGATACATCAAAACTTGCTGCTCAATTGAACACCATCATCAAACAAAATGTATCCAAATATGACACCGATAATAGGACGAGAAATGACAACAAAAATGCAACAGAAAATTCAGTGGAGATAAGTAGCAACAAAACTAAGGATTCACATAATTTGATTCATAAAAGGGACCTTTTAAGTCCCATATTAGATATTCCAGACGTTCCACATTTTATAAATGAAACGGCTGTCATTCAGTCAAATCAATCAATAGAGGATCATATCAAAGTGATGATAAGCGCACTGATAGATACAGATAATGATGTGAAAAATAAAACCAGATTAGCAGTAAGTGGCAAAGAAACTAAATCTGGAATCATCGAAGACAAAAGGATGGTGAATAGCCTAAATGCAATATCAACGCAACCAACATATCCTACGGAACACAATACAAACGCTGTAAAAAAGAAACCATATAATTTCACAAATGATAAAAGCTATATGAAAAACGATAAGGGGGATATCAAATTTGAAATGGTTAATTTGAGTTTAAACTTTACGAAAAATTATAGCAAAGACAAGGCAAATATAGTAAACGATACAATTGGTGAACAATTTAGCAATCTGGAAAGTCCTGTTGTAGCAGGATCAACAGCTCACGGTGCTCAGCAATCAAAAGTAGATGACATAGAAGGAAACAACCTTAATCATATCCGATACTTCAAAAGTGCATCAAACATGATACAGACAAAATATCCAGATATCAGTGAAGCTAGTACCTCGACTATACATGATAAAGGTCATAATCAACAGTTGAGGATGTCTGAGAATACACCAAAACTTGAATTGGGATTTGCGCAATCAGGTGGTAATCAAGTAATAATTGCTGGACTCTCGAACAGAAGCCCAATGGATTCAGTTACATTTCGATATTCAAATAATTTTCCAAAAGACCATAGCAACTCAAAATCATTTCCCTCTACTGTAGCCAAAAATTTCATCAATGAGCAAATGGCAGTTTTTTCTCTTAGAAACTCAAAGCAAGAATCTCTGCAAAAACCAAAACTCGGAAAATTTATTAGAAAACATGTAATAAATAATGAAGTAGAAAATCGTAAGGAAAAATCTGTAAAGACAGCGGAAAGCATAAACGGTCACTTGACTGGACACAGACCTGTTCTCGTTTTAGGGAAAACTCCGAAGGATAAACATCTTCCATCATCAGGATTTGGGTCTCCAGAAAGGAGGGTTATTGTTGCGTCTGGTATGAATAATCCCACTTTCGGTGAAAATTTGAGAAATCCGAGTGGTGTATATAAAGTGGTTTCGAATAAAGATAAACCATCAAAACGAAAAACAGATTTAAATTCAAATAGTAAATATAATCTAAATACAAATGTAGCCGTTGAAGATGGAAAAATGATCAACAACCATTTGGGGTCTGATCAAAAAACTACTTCCAGTGGTAAACACATCTTATATCCTAAACTAAGAAATTCAAATGTATTCAAATATAGACATGGGGCCTCATCGTCGCATAAACTTTCTAATGAACACAAATTACATCAGGCCAATCTAGTGGATACTGATGTTAATGCAAGAGCGCATGGAAATGTAACTAAAAGTCTAAGTAATCCTGGAGGACATGCGGTTGTACCTGAGACACAAAATTCATTTGATAATTATCGCGATACAGGGGGTGTGCATTCGCAACAAACCGATTGGGTAATTGCATATGCACCAGTTAATCAAGATCCAAATTATCACAAACGTCATCCTAAGCACAATATGTCTCCAAATGAATTGGCTATGATGGGAGTCGGGTCCAGTTTCCATGACAACACAACACCACTTATGGATGACTGGATAGATCCAACGAATCATTCACCAATGAATGACAAACCTGAACTGAAAGCATCTGACGTGTCCATTACACAAGTATCAACCACAAGACCTGTATTTAAACCAACGGAAACTAATTTACTCAAAGATCAGATACCTGTAGATAATGAAGACAACGATAGCATAAATGATGTGAGATATAACAGCAAAAATGAGTATGGTACTGCACTTGGTGGTGACAATGTAGTGAACACTTATAGGAAGACACATACTGATAACAATAATGATAGCATCAGCAACAATAGTGGCAGTAGAAGTGATAGCAGTAGAAACAATATGAACGGCAATAATGACATTAGTATAAATATAAACAGAAATGACGAAGAGGTTATAGAAAGCAGCAAGATAGAAGATAGCGGTGGCGGCAGTGGTATGAAAAGGAAAGATGATAGCAATAGCAGTAAATCTAGTAGTAGAAATGGTGATAATGATGTCAGCAGTAACAGTGGAAATAAAGGTGCCAACAATAAAGATGACAGCAGCAATGAAAAGAATGGCAGTGGTAAAGACAGCAGTGACAATGATGATAAAGTAGACAATAGTAAAGACAGCAGCAGCAGTGAGAACAGTGATAAAGATAGTAGCGCTAGTAATGATGACAACAGCAGGCATAATGGTGATGACAGTGGCAAAGACAGCAGCAGCAGTGACGATGATGATAGCAATGACAAAGACAGCAGTAGTGACAATGATGATAGCAGTGACAAAGACAGTAGCAGCAGCAGTGACGATGATGTTAGCAATGACAAAGACAGCAGCAGTAGTGACAATAGTGATGGCAGTGGCAAGGCCAGTAACAGTAGCAGTGACGATGATGATAGCAGTGACAAAGACAGCAGCAGTAGTGACAATGATGACAGAAGTGACAAAGACAGTAGCAGCAGCAGTGACAACGATGATAGCAGTGACAAAAATAGCAGCAGCAACAGTGACGATGATGATAACAATGACAAAGACAGCAGAAGTGAAAATGATGATAGCAATGACAAAGACAGCAGCAGTAGTGACAATGACGATAGCAGTGACAAAGACAGCAGCAGTAGTGACAATGACGGTAGCAGTGACAAAGACAGTAGCAGCAGCAGTGACGATGATGTTAGCAATGACAAAGACAGCAGCAGTAGTGACAATGATGATAGCAGTGACAAAGACAGTAGCAGCAGCAGTGACAAAGAAAGCAGCAGCAACAGTGTCGATGATGATAACAGTGACAAAGAGAGCAGTAGTAGTGACAATGATGAACGTAGTGGCAAAGACAGTAGCAGCAACAGTGGCGATGATGATAACAGTGACAAAGACAGCAGCAATAGCAGTGATGATAGCAGTGACAAAGACAGCAGCAGCAAAGACAATGATGATAGCAGTGACAAAGACAGCAGTAGTAATGACAATGATGATCGCAGTGGCAAAGACAGTAGCAGCAGCAGTGGCGATGATGATAGCAGTGACAAAGACAGCAGTAGTAGTGACAATGATGATAGCAGTGACACAGACAGTAGCAGCAGCAATGACGATGAGGACCATTACATATAGCACATCAGACGTTTGGATCTTATCTCTAAAATCTTGTCAGGGCTTTGATGTTGTGTTTTATTCACTTTGCTTTACTTATCCCATTGTGCAATAACGTGATTTTTTTCACGGACTGATGTACAATCATTTAACACAACATAATTCATTGTATATTTCATGCTTAATTTACTTAATATTTGAAAATAAACAAACTAAATTAAAACTATACATATATGCATTTATAAGAGAAAAAAGAGGAGTTACTGGCTCAGTTATGTGGCAGAAGTCACCATGGAGCTATACAATACATGAATATAAATAATATACTAGAACATATAACACATTACAAAAATATTTGATTGTAGTGCAATTACGATACCGACTTAGGACGGTCATTTAATTTGACAAAAGCCATACAAATGGTGTGGTTAACCGGTTTACGGGCCCACCTTCCCACTCACCGTAACAGCAGAACAATCAAAGGACGTACATTTAAAAATTTATAAATAATCATCCATGTAAAGAACAAGGGTCAACAGGTATCGCATATTGAGAGGTCATAAAAATATAAACACGTAAGGTATTGTAAAACACATAATGGTATAAAAATATATGCGACATCAACATGATAAACCGTACTCTGCCAGTTTGAAAGCGAGCTAAGACCCTAGATCTGTAGGAGTCCCGGCTAACAGTCAGAGGGGACGAGGTTCAGGACCATGTCTCCTCTGAAAGAGGTTTGGACAAAGCCCGTCATATAGTCCCCACCGCCCTGTTAGTCAGCGTGCAATGTTCAAGTAAAAGTCTGCATAAGGCTGAAGAGGGGCCAAATACAAGACCTATAGTCTTTTTGATGATCTCAATATCATATTGTCTATTTAGGAGACGTCTGACTATTTTATTACATGATAAAATGACGTTATCGGGGTCTTTCACTTTCCTTAGTTTATATACGAGATCACCGTAAAAATTAAAATGGGAAATTCCATTGGATACATACTGTTGAAAAGAAATATTTCCAAATTTAGATAGAAGTTCTGAATAAGATCTGAAGAACTTGCCGAATGTTTTTCTTAGCTTGTGATATCTGTAACCCTGAGTTAAAAGTTTAGTTGTAATTTAAAAATTTCGTTTATGAAAGTTCAAAACATCGGTGCAGCCTCTGACAAATCGAACTAATTGAGATATATAGATACCATATGATGGGAGTCGAGGGACATCGCCATCCAAGTAAGAGAAATTTACAATAGGAAATCCAAAATCCTCACGTTTATCATAAATATTAGTATATATTAGGTTGTTGATAATTTTGATGTTTAAATCTAAGAAAGGTGTAGATTTATCTCAAGTATTAGCTTTAATCAATGTGAGCTCTGGCGGATATATTTCTGATATAAATTGTTCGAATTCAGGGTTGTCGATAACCAAAATGTCATCCAGATATCTGCAAGTATTATTAAATTTGTCAATGAGGTCAAAACGTTTTGATTTTTGAATAGAAACCATAAAATCCCTCTCATAACAATAAAGAAATAAATCTGCTATCAGAGGCGCGCAGTTAGTACCCATAGGAATCTCAACTATTTGTTGATATATCTTGCCATCAAATTGCACAAAAATATTATTCATGAGAAAATCTAGTGCTTTACATAATTCCTTGCAAGTCCAGTATTTATATGAAGTATATTGTTTGTTGGAATTACAAGCAATTAGCATTACTTGTACTTATCGTTCTCTAACCGAATTATCTTAATTAGATCTATCTATCGATACAACGTTTATGATCATCTAGATCAGAGTTTGTTATTTTAGTTACCCAAACGGGATGTTTTACACTCTGTAAATTATGCCTTGAATGTTTGATAGAATTTTGTGCTACATACATGTATGTGTCATGTGGGAAAGTGATCCGTGAACCGATTCACATGTCCCACTGAGTGAACGATTATCACGACAATACAATTACAATCGAATATTATATGGGATCTTTTTAATATTTTTTATTTTGAATTTGAGTACTGAAAATGTCAAACTAACAATTAGTAGAATGTTTCTTCATCTGGTCTCACTTCTGAATTTCAGGGGTCCATGGAAGTCACATTCGTGTTAGTGCCATAGTCATGTGACATCAATTAATTTCTTATTTCATACCCTACCAAGAGACAAACCTCACTTTACCTTTCACACTTTTCTTGGAAGATTTCATAACTTGAACAAATAATTACAACATTTTTATCGAATTAAAAACGAAACATACACAACTTGATTTTGATTGATTGATTTTTGTTTAACGTCACACCACGAATATGGTGACGGCATCTGCCTGATGCTGAGCATACAAATTTTGACCTTTGCAACGGACCTACCCGAAGCAGTGAGGGAATTTAAACGTGACATGAATACCACGACACCGTTTTTACTGTCTCATCCGAAAGAGAGCCACGGAATCTGAAAATTACTAAATCAATAGCCTTCTATGTGCGAAAATGTAGATATTCATGTGTCCTACATCTGACAAATCACAAATTACAAATGACCCAGAAGTCAAAAGTTCAGGAAACGGAAAGAAAATCTAGTAAAGAAACCAAAGAACACCTATTAAGGAGCATTAGTGAACACTTAAACAAGGGGGAGGGGGGTTGCTTATAAAGATAAAATATCTTCGTCTTGCAAGTATTACCCGTCAGTAAACTCCGAGAGAGAATGTCTGTTCTGATAAAGAATTGGTGCCGAATTCGATTTAAAATGGGCGGAATAAGCAGCAAATCAGAATACCATTTCACATTCTGGATGACGACATTTTGTTTTGTACCACAGTCACGATGTGTGTTTATTATTTATACCATACACACCTCATTACACATTCACGGTATCAAATACCACTTCTTGATGGTAGAATTCAACGTAGTCTGTCCGTTGATGCCAGTGCCATATTCACATCATCACATTTTTGTCCCTTGTTCATATTTACCGTTCACACGCTTCATATTTCAGATCAAAGTACAATCAGCATCCACAATCAGCTTATAAAAGACTCAACATTACTTATACCAACTTTACCTTTCCAATGGATAAAGTAATAGATGTATTTCACGCCCGATATCAAAAATGTAATTTCTCCAGGCAATCGCCTATTGATATTCTGGTTTAACTACGTAAGGTTTAAGCTAAGATTGTTTTTGAGGTAATGTTTTAGCTTCTATTTCTGGGAAATTTCTCATATGCATTTCCTCATAATTCATCAGTGTGTGCTTTTCTATGATAACTTGTATTATTACTGACGCTCGATGCCAAATAAATCGAACATTATTCTTGCTAAGTAGAATTTAGCAACACATTCAACTACCGACGTTGCATGTGTCTTTTTATGAACTTGGTCCGGATTTTTCAGTTATATCTCGGCATGGAGGCAAGAGGTAACCAGCCTCTTAAACATAGTGCCGAAATTCGGGAATCAAAGCAACTATAATTTTCAACGAATGATAATTGTTAAATATAAATAAAATGACACATTTGTTTATTTCCTGTCGCTTTTGAATGATGTATTTGTAAAGACTTGTTGTTTACCGTCTCAGAGATAATACAACTCACCCTGTTTAGCTTCCAAACTGATTATTCTTTAAATGAACTTTGATATAGTAAACTTCAGCCAATGGTCAGTAGTAGAATTGTCGTTACTAGAATTGTTAAGAGGAAGTAGAGTGCTAAGCTGCCTCAAAGGTCTCTTCTTACATTTTCAAATTTCACATTTCCCCAGTAGCTTTGAAGACTGACAATGCTCAAAGGATGAAACTCATGAAACAAAACGTTTATTTGAATATATGTTTATTGAGACATATTCCATATAAGCAATACTCCTTTAGATTACTCAGATTAAAATATAATGTACCGAAAATATATTTCTATTCACGAGGATTTTATTTTTGTGTATATTCCAGAGAATACATCTCTTCATAAAGCCCTTGCTTTCAAATAATTATTTTCTGAAGCGGGATTGCTCTCAAAATATGAATGTTGTGCGAATGTTTACAAAGAGATTCTTGCAAAAATGAAGTCTCGCTAAATGTATGTTTTACACTATTGCAATGTACACATTTATTAGCTCTTCATCGCCTGTATATTTTATTGACTACCATTCTAGTAGTATTAAATGTTCACACCACAGAAAGAAATTCAGGAAAATTACAATAACATATAATTGACTCAACGGTCAATCTGATTAAAACCATTTCTTTATTCCGCTTCTCTATTTGTTCCATTACGGATAAAGATCTGGCGAAACTCTGTAAGGGGGTATGTTCTGGTGAACTCTAATTTTCAGCCAATCAGTGGATCGCCTACAAATTCCTAGGAGTGAAATTAACATCCACAGCATGCGTGACCCACAAGGTAGTTTTTGAACAGTGTTTGTTATATATTGCGTCACTATCACGTGCTTAGCCGAGTCATTGATTGGCTATGGGAAATAACGGAATCGGTGAGTAGAACGTCATCAGAATTCACTAGAACATGACCTCTTACGGGGTTTCGCCAGATCTTTATCCGCAATGGGACAAATAGAGAAGCGGAATAAAGATTTTAATCAGATTGATTCAACGGTTTAAATTGTACCACTTAAATTATAAATTTACCATTACTTAATAAATAGTAATGCAATATAAGACATAATATTAAAAAAAACTAGTATTTTGAGACAAGGGTTTCCTGGTGTAAAATTGAGCAGTGTTGCAGCATTGATCATTTGTTAAAAAATCTTATTTAAAGAATAAGAACAAAAGGAGCAATGACAAAATGCATAAGGAAGAAAATTTGATCGGATTCACCAGTGTGACAAATTCTCCAACAGCATAACAAACACACGAATATGTAAATACAAAGTCGTCACAAACATATTTGATTTGACTTGACGGCAATTGCAATACCGACTTAGGACGGTGAACTGATGATAGTCACATACGATAATTTCAGATATGCATATATATGTATATGATATCATTATATTCTGTAGGTACAGATACAATATAGTCAATACATCGGAAATGAGTTCATTAGGAAATGCAAATACTTTTTGGATGTCCAAGACACTTGTGTGCCAATGTGTTCTGTTTATGTCTTCATTTGACAAAAAAAAAAAATGTAGTGCACATTCCCCGATGTGCTGTTCTTTTTTGGCTTACATTTTAGACAAATTCAGTACAAATTTACAATAAGCATTTAAATGTACAATGTACCAATGTCTGCTTATGGTCTTTCCTTGCTGTTTACATCTATTTCATAATGTATCACATGTAAAATAAAGGGATTTTAAGATTTGTTAAGAATAAATAAAGAAGTACCGATCAGTTATCCAGTATCGAAGTTTAAAAGTGGAGGCTGGATTATGAAATTGTCCCATACAAATCGTTGTAAACCCCGGAAAATACAACGTTCCGGGGTGAGACCCGGTGCCCGGGGAGAGTGATCGTCTCCTGTTCACATACAAAACCTGTCGTAAAAGTGATATGGAAACGTCAAATTCGGTGTAGGCCCCAAAGCACAGTTTTAATTATAAAACTTTTCTCTTTTTAACTACGAAAGTTTTTTCCATTTTTTTTTTTCATTTCTCTAATTTTTATCAATGAAAAATGTACTTTGCGCAAATGGTAGATTAATCGCTATTTTTTTAATCTCTTGCAAAACCTTCGTAATTGGCTGTATCCTTTAGAGTACAGGTAGATTTTCCTGGATTTCAGTTTTTATTAGAAAATACTTTAGCTATCCATACATGAGTTTCATTAACCACACACACACACACACACACATACACACACACACACACACACACACACACACACACACTCACATAGATATACACATATGCACACACAAACACACACAAATTCACAAAATCAGATCTAAACCAGTATCACAATATTGAATTTAACACATTGTACTAGTATCATGAAGATGGCAGTGACAGTGTCCTCCGTTCCCATACCCATTTCTGAGATTCCACATTGCTGCAAGGGACGACGATCACACTGTTTTTATTGTCTGACAGTTGAATACATACATTACGAGCAAAACTTTTTATTGTATTCTCCTGAAATGTAGAATTGAATATACCTAAATTATTGTAGTACCATTCATGAACTTACCTAAGGAGATATTTTATTGGGAGAGAAAATGATTTTTTCTGCTTTTAATAAAACATTCACACCAGAAATTGTGGTCATCTTCACAACGCCAAGGTTTGAGGTTACACTGCGCTACACCACAACCCTTGACAAATATCGCTATCCTAAAGTCGGCCTGACGCTGTGAGATTTCATTGAGCCGTCGACGATGAATTCAGAAACAGGAGAAGTCATGATACACGCTTTAAGTCGAAAATATGTAAAGAAACATGTCTGCGTCCTGTATTTGTAGTGTATCTGACGAACCTACTGGTTTAAAAACATCGCTTAGTTTTTGAAAAATAAAACATTTTACGTGTTTAATGATTTTTTCTATGTATTATGTCTCATTTCCCGCGATAATGATGGATTTTCTAACCTTGTATGTATGCAATGCTACAAAAAAGTTTAGCGAAATGATATAAACACGCCGTGACGTAAATGCACTCCACGACGTCATTGACACTACAGTCTATTGAAAACCGCATAACAAATTGAGTAAAAATTATTTATGCAAAAAAGTGGTAAAAATGCAATTGTGTAATACGTCTAATGTTTTTTACACATTTAAATATTACCTCCAGCTGTTTGCAATCACGTGATTGCTATATATAGCAGTATTAACAACAAACATTAAAAAAAAGCAAGGTTATATTGTTAACAATAAATGGAAGCATATCAAAAAGATTTATTGCTATGCCCATGTTAAAAGAGGCGTGGATGCGTATAAATGCTGGGATAAAACTGCTGAATGGTGTTACAAGAATTCATATTCCTTTGATATTTTAAAATCTAAAAGTTAGGCCCACCAAGACGCATTTCAAATAACTGTAGAACAGTCTTTTTGTGAAATTACACAACAAATGCAGATGAGGAAAAGGTTGCATTACAGCATTTTCTTGGCATGTTGATTGTTGCAGTTTAACCAGCTTCATATAAAGCATTGGGTGATAGTGACGTCGCAATGAGGTAATGCTATGGTTTGGCGGGTTTTCTGCAACATTATATAACTGTGCATTGCCTGCGCAGTTTGAAAATGTTAAGAAGATTCAATTATGTAAATAAATGGGTCTTTCCTTTTCATCTAACCAAACTCTGATTTGAAATGAGGCCTCTCATTTGTCCGTCGTTAAAAATAAACATATTAGGTCACACAGCGCCGGTCAGACATTTAATAGCGATATTCGTCAAGGGGTGCAGTGTCGCGCAGTGTAATCCCAAATCTTGGCGTTTTGAAGATGAAATTGTAGTATGCAAAGAGCGATAACTACTACTTCTTTTATGACCATATATCAGCATAGATAAAAATTTCCACAAACAAATTTCAAACAACATGACAATATATATGATATACATATAAGCAATCACCAGTACGGTTAAATTGCGATTTATGTTATGCTATATCAAAACAATAGTTTTATAATAAATATTAATAAATCCGACACATTCTTGTACAACAAATGTGTATGTACCTTCAACACATGTCGTAAAGAAAACTACATTGTACACATATGAAATTTATTATTATACATCTGCAATGTGCAATTGCTAAATATATTTGTGCACTATAGTATACGAAATCAACGTTAAACAAATACTGCGCAAATTGAAAAAAAAATGAAAATACAAAGCAGAACCCGTAAAATGTTGCCTACGGAGTTTCACTTAAGTATTATAATATGTTTCTTTTGAGTGAGTGTTACATTCTTCATATAAGTGTCCTCCACATTTATGATTTATATGTAGAACTGATTCATTGGCATTATTCAAATCTTCTGCATGTCTTGTCCATTCATTTAGGTATGACTATCACAACAATAAGCAGTAATGCCTTCTAGACATTACGCTACCTGCTTCCCGTTTTGTTTTTGTGGGTTCCCTTTTTGCGCTTTTTTTTTCGTAATTTTCAAGGTGTGATGGAATAATGCTAAAATAATTCAACTACAAATGAAAAATATTATCTCTCCAGTGGGGATTTGGGAATTCATGGCAGGTTGACCAGGCAGACAAACTGGAGGAAATGATCATACAACATAATGATATCCTTTTTAATAATGAAATCTTTATTACCTCTGTGTATGACCATTGTAAAAAGATACTGTGTGGTGTGCATGGCTTTACCAGTAAAGAATTCTGATCATCGTAACCCAGACACCCTTCATCACGTCGTATCGTACTGTCTGCCGTCAGAGTCCAATGCTGCAAAGCATACATTTGTAGATTGATATTGTTATTCTTTATATCTTTAGTGTTTAGAGCAACAAGAAACATGAAGTTACTGTAGTTTTCGTACGAAGACAACATATAGCATTGTACTTAAGTTTATTCAAATTGTTAATTTTGTATACTTACCTGGCCGGAATGATAAGTTCGATATGGTTCAGATAAAGTTATTCTCCTAAACTATTTATGCTTCATGAGCGTCACTATTCTTTCGTTAACTATGATTCTCACTGAATATGAAGTAGCAGCGATGCCCCCCCCCCCCCCTCTCTCTCTCTCTCTCCCTCTTCCCCTCTTCTCTCCTTTACAACAATAAACTTAGAACGGAAAGAGGAGGTGTTTACACTTATAAATTACTCAAAGTTACGTTTTGTAAAAAAGTACAGAAAAAAGAAATCAACATCTGTGCAGATCCTCTCATGGGGATTGCAATTATTGTAATACCTGATTCAAAGACATTTCTCCACATGGATATATTGCAGGAGGTTTATTATGGTTCCATCCAAAAACAGGTGAATCTATACACCACGATCCTAAAGCACTTCGTACCTGTAAAGCAACGTGAAGCAGAGTCTCTTATTACACAACACACTATAATGGATCCTGATACTTCGTAGCTTAAGTGTTTGTAAAGTTTTTGTTGGTTTGTGTTTGGATAATTAGGGTTAAACGATGCTTTAAACAAGTGTTTATTCATATTTCGACAAATATTTAGTCATATTGCAAGCAGTGATTAGTAATTAAGCAACAAGTGTGTGGTCATGTCGCGACTAGTGTAGTCACATCGCAACAAGTGTTTAGTCGTATCACGATAAGTGCTTAGTCACATGGCGGCAAGTGTTTAGTCATATAGAGACAGGAAAACCGGAGGTAATTGACCCCTCAGACATACTGACGCAATCCGGATCGTCTACATTGCAAAACAAACATTTATTTATCACAACTACCTTGGAAATTGAACTGTAAAATTTGTAATCATAAATCATTTCTATTGTTAGAATATTAATTCCAAGAAAATTCAATAATCAATTTTAATGTATTTAACTACCATAACAAGCTTGACTGAAGATGGGGTAAAACCAAAGATCGGATCGAGCAAAATATAAGTGATTTATGGTAAATACTTTAATGAGATCACTCTCTCAATATGTTCTCTTATGAAGTGGAGACCTCTGTGTCAACGAGAGAATATAAAAGAGAAAACAGAAGACATCTGACAAAACTGTATGACACAAATAACCTTCTTGAATCGTGTTTATCATCGTGCTAAATTTTATCTTAAATCCTTTTACAATGTTAGCATACTCACATGACCTGTTGCTTTACAATTGACTGGTAGAAATAACTCGGGATAAATATTATCCAAAAACCATTTGAAAGGTTTGCATTGAAGTTTCTCTTTTAGCTGTTGTCTCTCTGTTAAATCGCCGACATCTATCTGAAATACATTAGAAAAATCTGTATAAAGGGTATATGGAATAAGTATTTACATCAGTCGCAAGAAACATTGGTGTAATGATTTTCTTGAAAGTTGACAGCTCCTTGTAAAGTAAAACAATTGCGTAACTCATAATTATTTATTTGCTTAGTATACAATAAAGAACTTCAATACATAACTAACAAATATTATCGATGAAATGGAATAGTCAAGCAACATGAGGTACTGCTTAAGATCAGACTGAATTGAAAAATAAATCATAAACATCTGGGGCCATTTGCTCGAAATTTTAACCAATGGTTAATGTTTAAGAGACAGTTAATTCAATTTATAAGTTTTCCGTATAAAAATGTTAATTACGTTACAAAGTTTGTTTCATATGCTACAAATCAATACAAAGACAATGGCTTAATATCTTCTCATTTTTAAGATACAGTCAGATGAAAATTTAACCATTGGTTAGCTTAACCAGTGGTTAAAGTTTCGAACAACTGGCCCCTGATGGTACATATTCCGTCAATCAAATCCAGAAATATACGTAGAACAGCGGAGCTCAACCCGGCATTTCTGCTAAGTATATGTTTGAATTAAATCACCACTGGTTCAAATTTCAAACGGAATACGTATAATCGAATAATGATAGGCGTCTATAAAGTGTAAGCACTCTGATGTATTTCCCTTGATATTGGCACGATTGAAAAACAATTTTACAGTTCTCAAAAGCAAGCATTTACAACCGTATAGATTATTATATAGATAATTAAAATGTAGTCCGAGATTCTCTGCCCTTCTCCCACTTTTGATACCGGCCGTTTGTGGAAGAGGATCAGAGAGGATTTGTCCATTAAAAGTTGGAATTTCAGCGATACCAGCCTCTGGTGACCAATAGATATTTGCCCAGCGAGCTTTCAGCCTATAATCCAATAAATGAACATTTAACTTATTCGATCAGAGCAATATCTTTTCCAAACAAGATCGGTAACTTCCATAAGCTGCCTTTGTGTCTGAAAGTCATGTTCTGCGAGATCCGACATCATACTGTATTCGCAATTGACGAAATGAGAATATTGTTGTGTTTTCAGATAAAACGGCAGCTATCAGATTCAAACATCTTATTGTGAAAGATATTGCTATGATAGTCAAATGTTCATTTATTAGATTAGAGACTGAAATTTCACTGGGTAAACAGTTATTTGTCTCCAGAGGAGACAGGCTGCTATCCATAAAATTCCAACTTTTGATAAATAAAGTCTCGCTGACCCTCTGAGAAGGGCAGAGAATCTCGGACTAACTAAAATGTACCCGAAAATCATACCTTTTTATTTGTGTAAAATATTCTATCAAAATAGAAATGCTTATATTCGTCCATCCATACTTCAGCCACACGCATGCAATTTCTGATCAGTGTTTTCATCCCGTCACCTCCCCAGGAATAAGGCATGACGGATCGGAACATGTGACCAACGTGTGAACAGGGAATTATTTCAAGATGGCCACCGCAAAGCCAAGTCTAGATAAAACATAGAGAGCATATAACAAGTAATCGTTATAACTTATATATAGTACATGAATGTTCTCTAAACCACACCATTTCTTTCGCTTTTGTCAAATTAAATGACCGTCCTAAGTCGGTATCGTAATTGCACTACAATCAAATATTTTTGTAATGTGTTATATGTTCTAGTATATTATTTATATTCATGTATTGTATAGCTCCATGGTGACTTCTGCCACATAACTGAGCCAGTAACTCCTCTTTTTTCTTTCTAATTCATAGATAAGATACAAATTGACCAGTCGTAAATGATATTCCACGGTTACAGATTCTGCTTCATTCATTTTCTTTTCACAAGTCGGATACACTGTAAAAATAACTTCTTTTCTAATAATATGTAGGCAAGTCAATACTTCAAAACGAAAATGCGCCAGAATGTACGAATTTAATATTTTACATGTGATATTGGGCCTCATGCTGGACACATTTCTTTTACTGGAATTTTCACTATGACGTTATTGCTTGAATTGTTACGTCACCATAGAATGACGTAATTTGTGTGGAAAACATCATATTTCGGGCACTGATTGGGATGAAAGGTAATATGAAAAAAATATGTTGTTGTCATGCTATAATTAGTGATGGTAAATAGTGACGCGATTCATTTATTCTTTTTTATGTGTACGATTAAATGCAGTTTATCGGTAGAAATCTTCAAATACATTAAAAAATTTCCTATACTACTTTCTTTCTTACCCAAACATGTGTGCTATATATAAATAGTTCAATTCATCATTTACAACACTATTTAAAGAAAAAAAGGATAGTTTTATCTCTATTGTAATATCCTCATTTTAATAAATAAAAGAAGGCGGCGATGTTAGTGGAAATAATGTCCACATTGGGGTTTTAAATCTGGAATCCCGTACATCTAAATATGGACAATGTTTACCACATCAGTGCCGCAGCATAACACAATGAAAATAAATACCTTGAAAGAAAGTTCCATATTTTCTGCTCCCCATATATACATTCCGAGGTCGTATACGCCTATCTTTTTGAAGAAATCTACACTTATGGCGAAACAGCATCCCAGCAGGGTGGGTGTCCTACAGAGGAATAGGGAAATATGTATATATTCAGGAATTTTGAATTTTACAAAATAAATCGTGAAAATTTTGGAATTTGTCCAAGACAGAAAGAACCAAATATGGAATCCTGCATCTCGAAAAGAACAGCCGGAATCAGTATTAATCAAATGTCGGCGTACATTTTCTGCTCAATCAAGTTTAATTAACCTGAGTCCCGGTTGAGGTTACCACCTCACACAATGCATTCCTAACTGCTTAGGATAGGATCTTTGAATAGCTTTTTCTGCAAATCAGGCAAAAACCTTCACCATATGAATGCAATTAATCATTCTCTGACTTAAATCAAGAAGTCAGATGAGAAATAAAAATAATTAAAGGCATTAAAATGCCCAGAAAATTTTCATCAGTGGAAGACATGGAGCCAAGTGTATACTGACCATACTGGAGCAGTGAGACTGCCTCTCCGTTTATGTTCTCTCTCAGGAATTTTCCTCCAATTGAAATACAAATCAAAATCAAAACCCCCATAGAACATTTGCTCTATTAAAATAGGGCTAAACTTGAAAGTTGCGTCATCAATCTGATCGGCTAAAGGCACTGCAACATTTCTCTCGTCTTCTGCTATTCTATCAAGCAAAGGTTCTAACCATCCTGTAAAATTGAATTTCATCTTTTTATTTTGAAACCTCACAACTCTAAATCTGGAATATTAGTGAAAGTTTCTCCATACCAGTAAGATTATATATGAAATGTTTGGTATAATCTCTTTCTTTTTGACACTGAATAGATAATATCTAATGATATGTTGATCTGCTTCAGTCAAATCCACGACAATGAAAATAGAAATATGAACAGCCATGTACATGTACACGTAAAATAATCTTTGCACGATATTTGATATTGAAAAGAAGAGATTTCAGTCACAGATACAATGTGCCGAGTTGCAAAACCTCAGAAACGACAGGGCACATATTCCACTCATGAGGAGTAAGTGCATGAAGTTCCTTGCAATAACACTAAACGTATTGGATTTATGGTATGGAAAACATTTTTGATACCCCACTCCTATGACCTTGATCTTTGACCATTTGACCCCAGAAACAATAGGGCACATCTTCCACTCATGGTGAGTAAGTGTATGAAATTTCATTGCAATAACACTAAACGTAGTGGATTTATCGTCCAGAAAGCGATTTGATACCCCACTCCTATAACTTTGACCTTTTGACCCCAGAAACATTAGGGCACATCTTCCACTCATGGTGAGTAAGTGTATGAGGTTTCATTGCAATAACACTAAAAGCATCGGGCATATGGTCTGAAAACCAGTTTTTGATACTCCATTTCTATGACCTTGACATTTGACCTTTTGACCCCTAAAGCAATAGGGCACTTCTTCCACTCCTTGTGAGTAAGTGTATGCAGTTTCATTGCAATAACACTAAACATATTGGACTTATAGTTCGGAAAGCAATTTTTGATACACCACTCCTATGACTTTGACCTTTGACCTTTTGACCCCAAAAACAATAGGGCACATCTTCCACTCCTTGTGAGTAAGTGTATGACGTTTCATTGAAATAACACTAAATGTGTTGGTCTTATGGTCCGGAAATCGAATTGTTGATGAAAGGCCGACCGCCCGCCCATCTCACATCAAATTAAGAGCCGGGTTTTGTAATTCGGCTAAAAAGAACGAAGAAACAAAAAAAAAAAAAACAAAAAACCCCAACAAAATGTTTTTGTTTCATAAGAGTTTTCATCCAGAATGCATGAGTAGGTTCAACAGTTTATTACTAAGTAGAATATATAGCAATACCTTCAGTACACTCACAGTGTGAATCCAGGAATACAGCCACATCTGTCTTCACATGGGAGAATCCCAGAGCACGAGCACGTATCAACCCGGATCTATTTCCAGTGCGTAACAGGTGAACATCTGGATATTTACTAATTTCCTCGTCCAATCTATTTCCAAGATGATCTTTACAATAAAACAAATAAACGATGAAAATTATCCTAACAATCATTCCTAATTCGGTATGATTCAGACTTTAAAAAGGTCATTGGAATATAAAGCAAACTATAACTTGTTCAAATTAGTTTAGAGGAAACATGAACATCACACAGTTTTGAGATCTTAAGTCTGGGATAAAGAAGCATTCACTGCCGACTAATATATAACATCATTTATGTAACGTTAAACATGAATAAACCACTTCAGTTTATACTTTTATCACTTAATAGTTTTACAAGTATATGCATATGTATTCCATAATAACATTTATGTTCATATTTTTATGATCTCTAAACTTGAGTAATTTGTTGATTCTTTTTGTCTACACGGAGGATTATTTATACGTTTATTGGTACATGTACTGCTTTTATGGTTTGTAGGAAACTCTTTTAACTACACAAATGAAGTGACGATTACAATTTTAATTGAGCGATCTAAGTAATTATATAACTATCACAACTACATTGCTATCGATTACTGTTGTGACGTGTTGTTGTGTGTTTATTCTTGTGTTCTCGTCATTCCTGTGGCTACTTTTCTCATATATTAATTCGTTGGTTTTCTTCCTATCATTAAATAATATTCTTGTATAAGGAATAAGTTGTTTTATTTATATTGTATCTCTTTATATTGTCCACAGACAATTAACACAAATGTTTTTATTAATGTTAAACGGAGTTCCTCTGACAAAATAAAATATTGAAAGTCCGTATATTTCCGTGTCTAAATTATTACGTTATTAATACTAAGTTTGCTTCCTCAAGCGATGCATGCCTATACATTTTAAAGAGAAATGTTTATGGGGCTTTTAATAGAATCTTAAAGTACTGTACATACCATGTGTTGATGCATCATCCACTAGAAATATGTCTTTTAGAAGAGTACGTGGTGAAGTGTTCCAAATACTGTGAACTGTTCGCCAAAGAACGCTCCAAGCCTCGTTATGAAAAATAATCACAACGGAAGCCGTTGGCAAATTCTTGTGAAATGTCTTTTGCTTGCAACTAGAACAATCAAACGACAAAAATACATGTACTTATTCTTTAACCTTACCGCAGCGTCTCAATTTAGTTAGTGACACGGTGACATTGTACCAAATCAAGGTAAATATTTCTAGATTAAGTATCAATCTTTTGTTCTCTACAAAGCACCAAATTGAACATATATGGGCCTCCGGTGATAAGATGCCCAGGAAGACTAAGCTAATTAGTGATATCATCTACTTCCCATTCCAAAATCATCAGAAAATTCAAATAATCGCACAATTTTGAAGTGCGTATTTGATGGCAAGGGCATTGAAACATTCACTTGGCCATTGGGGTGAACCGATTTCATTGTCACTTTCGAAAGACAGAAAGAGAAACACAAGATACATTTTATTTTAAACCAGTTTATAAATGTACATGAATTTCAATGATGGTTAATTGAACTCTTATTGTTAAGAAATGATACAACAAGAAAAGACTGACTCTTTAATTGTTCAAATGAATTGTTATTATTAGACTGAGGATATTACAGCTGAAAGGTTCATATACCCACTCGTTATGCCTGACATCCCCTACATATCTGTCCAACGGGATACGATCGCTGGCTAGTTGATTGAATCCATTTTTGCTATATCCCTCATCATACAGGCGTCTATCAGAGGCAGATAGTGACTCCTTGTTGATAACCACTCCAGTTCCTCTATGACCTGTAATATGGAAAACAAATGTAACTGATGTTCTCAAGGTGGTGGATGCCACAAGAACTGATACTCATGCACCATTTGGATATTGGAGGAGACGCCAGGCTTCCAAACGATGTTTTTATTTGGGTAAATGTATACGCTTTGCATTTAAAAAAAAACCAAAAGCTTAAGTACAACCCCACCCCCCAAAAGCAAAAAAAAAAAATGTAAATACGAAAGTAATTGGTGTCACATGACTATAGCACCAACAACAATGTACCAGAGCGGGCATTCACGTAGTCCTGAAATTAAAAGGTGAGACCAGGTGCCCGGAAGGACTGAGGGTCTCCTGTCTTGTCTAGCCACTCTCGCCGTGCATGCCTTTGCATACAGTTGAAACAAATATTATTCAGCAGAGAAAAGAAAAAAAAAAGACTAAGTAAAACAAATTACAAAATAACAATAACAATACGCAAATACGCAAGTATAAGATGATTGTGGAACCTAACATTATTCGCGACAAGATATTTTCGTGAGCAGAGTAAATGAAAAATACCTTTTTTAATTCTTATGGTAACCACCAAGGAACTTTGATATTGTCGAGGACTCAATTTTGTATCAAGACAACCCTAAAACAAACTCTTGAATAAAATGTTATTAACATGAATGACGCCAAAACTAACAGATGACTAAGGTGCATGGATGGATGGATGCGTGTGTGGATGAATTGATGGAAAGGTGCATAAATAGATAGATATATGATGGATACCAAGTCAGAAATATTTTATTATTTTGTTTTGTGTGTCTAAAAACGCATTGCTTAACATATTGTCCGATACTACGGACAAAACCGAAACAGAGAAAATTCTATTATTTTACACAAAAATGCCTACTTTGGAAAGTTAGACTATTTTTTACGCTTTTATCAAAAATACAAATACAAAACAACTATACTTCTCCTTCGCGGACTTCTCTATTCTAGTCCCTATTACCAGCGACCAACTTCTACACCTGTCTTGATTGATATATGCATTACATATTCTAATTCAGCTCTAATCTGGTTCTCAGTATTGCATTCGATGTTGAATACCATGTTACGTCCATATAATGTCATTTTCTCCTGAGTTACATTTAGATTACCGGGGATAATCTATGAATAGATGTCTTTGTAACATGTGCTGTATCGTCTTACTACATGGGATATCAATCAGTCGAATAAACAAGTAACTGGTGTCTGTGCTTGTTACACTACAAAGGGGATCTAATTCACTCCGATCTGAATCCTCGTGTGAGAGAAGGTTACCAGACCCAGACAGGGAGACAACGCGACCTTAGTGAAACTTCTGAAGTTGTATGTCTGTTTCAAATCATGTTTCGTCTACCAATTTGTAATTTACTCCTTGATAATGTTCAAAATACCTCACAGGATCGTACACGATCATGTTCCCTTTATGTCCAGTGACTGTGCCCCAGGTAACACGTCAGCTGCTGTATTTTCAAAACCGACTCTGTACTAAACATTCAGCAAAAAAAAGTGGCAGACACTAGTATTTATATTCTCAAAGAGACTGCTGATATTGTCCTCTTTGTAAATTTATGGTTATACCCATGTTCAAAGAGATTTTGTTACTTAAAATCAGAAAAAAATTCTTCCATATACTAAACATAAAGTGATTATTTTTAGGTAATTGTATTTCTAGCTGAGCATTTTGCTAAAAAAAAGTGTTTGCTGATGGGGAAACTGGTATTTAATTTCACAATTTAACAATTATTCCGTGTTGTGTGTTTTGTGTAAGTTTTGATAAGTTAAATACCACTCTCTACTGGGTGTCCAATGCTTAGGTCTAATTGTGGTACAATGCATCAAACATACTGTTACTGTATATGTAAAAAAAATACTGGTGTGCCAAGAAAATACATCAAACATATAAATTCAGTGAATTTTGAAACATTTCTCTTATCATTGAGATGTCATTCACTCATCACATAATTTCTCCCAGGCACCTGGTTTTCAAGAAGGCCAACGAATACTAACATTGTGTGTTGTTTTGATTGTCACACTGACAATATCACCAGTCACTAACCTACAGGTACTTCTCAGTAGTATACACTAATTTACTCCCTAAATAATTAGACCAGCAGTATGTTCGCTTTTGGATATCATTTATCATTACTTGTACCTAGTGCCCTTATTCAGTGTTGATATAATAGCTATTTCAATTATGGAGAAAAGTCCCGATGTGAAATGGAACATGTGATACAATTTCTGTCAGTTTTAAGGAGGTGTTTCATTTTATCATTTCAAAATCAGTATGTTATACGAGCGATCATTTATCTTGCAAAATCAATCGATTTACAAGAAAATCATAGAGAGACATAATTAAGTATTACATCATCGATTTAGATAAAAAAAATACAAGGCGTTTGGAAAGGTTTTATAGAAAAATCGAATTATATCTCAGCTGTGAGATTGTAATGAGTTATGAAATACCAGTTAAAAGTTCTTGATAAGATCAGTAAATATATTTGATTATAATTTAATAAAGCGCAAGTGCTTTTACACTTAAAATAAATAAAAATGTTATGTTGTAAACGTTTGTACTTTGATGTATGTGCGTTTCTCCTCGTGATATAATCTTTTATAAAACCTCTTGCGATAATGTTGCATAAACAAGGGAATATGACGCCAATCAAAAGTCGATTATAACTTTAATAAGTAAATTTTTCGCAAATAATCCCGTAGTGATAATTTTCGGAAATAAGCCATTCGAAATAAAACTCATAAAAAGTTTTACTTGAAGAGAAATATTCATTGTAGAGAGAATTATTACTCCGTAAATATAAAAGTACACTCAAGATTGAAATCCCAACTCTGAAACATGTTCAAATACTTTAAAAATACATTATACATGATTCTAGCAACATCTTGAAAAACATTTATCATGATAAAAAAGAATTATCATTATAAACGTTTTTTAAACTACTCGACCTCTCCCTTAGGATTGAACTGTCTATTTATATATGCTATTTTCTACCTCACAGATCGATAGAACATTCTAATATTAATTTCATCTCACATTTACGCCCGGAATATGCTCAAAGTTGCGTCAATCTTTTTATTGACGTCATAATGAATACTCTGGCAAAAAGTATTGTGTTGGTCATTGATCCCTTGTATCATATGTGATATGAACTTTGTGTATTAGATACTTGGTTTGTTCTACATGTATTCCAGCCTCTCCATCTTCAGCCTTGGTTGGTAGGTTAATTGGTGTTTCACATCGCTTTCAACATTATTTTTTCAGTTACATGCCAACATGGAAGCAGGGGGTAATGAACCTTTTAAATGTAGTGGGGCAAATAGGAAATCGAACCCGGGTCGTCCGCGTCGCAAGCCAAGCATTTAACCACTACTCCGAGCCTGTCCCTCTTTGGCCTTGGGCATTACTGAATAGATATACTTTATTAAAATGAGCTTCAGTTGCTCCAAATGAGAGTTGGTATAAACCGTCATATCTGTCTTAACGACCAACTTTGTAAAGGTCACCTGCAATAGAAAACCTCTGTATAAAGGTCACCACTGTAAAATAGAGCTTGTAAATTTGGTCTTTATACCAAGGATTTAAAGTTTCTACTTATAGTTGTGAGTAGATAATTAGCAATCTTTACACGCCTTTCCTCTAAGTTTCTTAGTTCAGCTTGGGTTTGCTGATTAGGGTTTTTTAAGCCAAGGATTTGTACAGAACATAGCAGTGAAGGATAGTGGTGTGAGTAATAGAACTATTCTTTGAATATCCTACTGCATGCCGAGTGAGTTGGTCTCCCTCTGAAATGAAGAGTTGCTCAGTTACAATCGGGACATATGTTACAGTTTATAGAATGATCAGTGATTTCTCACTACAGTGTGAAAAGGGGGCAATGTAATAGTCACCATAAATTTATTCTAAAAGATACTTTACCTGGTAAAGAAAAATTATATCTCCTTTCCAATGGCCATTTGTATCTATCTTCCAAAATTATGTGATTGTCACTTTCGCTATCTATAACCGTCTTCTTCTTCACGGATATGTCGTTACTTTTCATGTTATCATCTTTTTTATCAGTTTTTGAATTCTGTTCACTTATTTTCTGATTTTTTGAATCCTCTACTATAGGAATTCGATGATTGTTTATATGCCTTGGGTGTTCCACATGCACAGATTCGGCAGATTTCCTCAATAGAGCTTCCAACGGACCAAGATATCTAGTGACTGTAAGATAGAGCGTAAATATCCAGAGAAAAACGAACACTCCTATCACCTTTATAACAACTGGGAATACTTTCTTTCTTTGTCTCATGATGATGCTATATTCAGGCAGCTGTAATATAAACGTAGATGTATTAAAAGTAACATTTCAATCACTAATGTTAATATGAGTAGTCAGTTAAAATATACGATATTAACGTTCAGATGACTATCCAGGCATTTGTTGGTTGATTCACCCTTTTATGGTTCGTAAAAGAATGTGAAAATCAGTCTGTTTTAATTGCTCTAACTATGACGTCATAAAAATGCGTTGTTTGTCGGAGTTTTTTTTCCGGACCTCAGATGACGTCATCACAATGAAAAATTGTGTTTTGTGGAAGGGTGAATAGAATATTTCCGAGTTTTATCCAAACTACGGACATGGCATTCTTTGGAGACATTTTATATATGACGTAATAATCTTATCTTTGGATACATATCATCAATGCTTCTACCAAGCATGACGTCACAATCAGTTATCCGTGCTCTGACTTGTAAAATCTAGGTTTTAACGGTCCTTTCCGGTTACTTGAAAATGGTCTATTGATTGATTGATTATTGTTTTACGTCACTCCACGGTTATTTCACGTATGTGGTGACGGCATCTGCCTGATGCATTGCATACAAATTTAGACCTTTACATAGGACCCACTCGAAGCAGTGAGGGATCTTTCATCCGAAAGACAGAACACCGGTGTACCCACGGCGGGAATCGAACCAAGGATCTTTTGGTCACAAGTCGAGCATTTCATCCACTGGGCCAATCCAGCTTGCCAGGTAATTGTAAAACTTTGGAATTACACTTTTAAGATGTGTGTGTTTGGTGGGGGACAGACTTGGTGAAGTTGTTAATCTCTTGGCTTGCGGGGCATACTACCGGGTTCGATTCCACTATATCTAGTTTGGTAACCTCATGCTTCTATGTCGCCATATGACAGAAAACGTGCTGAAAACGACATAAAACTCCAGTCACCCAACCAACCAACACATGTGGTTTTATTTAAGTGTCCTCGTCCCCTGCATGTGCTCAGATGTGTATATGTACTTCCTGGACTTGACTAATTGTTGCAGGGCTTTTGTGTCAGGTGTTGCATGCAAGCAGGAGACAAAATTAACCCAGAGCACCTGATATCACCTCATTTTAATTGGGGTTCGCACTTGTCTGAATATGACACTGTACAAGATATTGTCTTTTTTCTATGGACTTCGTGTAATGGCTTACTGTTCGGTACTTTCTCATTGTTTACTTCACAAACTAATCCATTTTACTTCGAAAATCTCTTTTTGAAAATCTAATGTGCTGAATCACTATGTTTTGGCCTGGATACCTCTTTCACTATCAGCGCATTTAGATGATACCCTGGATATGCCTCTGATATGTAATATATTCAATGGGTTATAAAAAGAAAAAGTGAAAAGACAGCCATAGCAAAATCGTGAAGCTCCTTATCCTAATTTATTTCATATTGGAAATCTGATTTAAGATAAATCACCTTAAGCAAAATCCTGATAGTATTATCACCTGAGACACACACAATATCCACACGTTCGTCTAAAACTCTTATCTCCGCCATCCTTATCTCCTTCGTTTGCATGCACTTTAAGGTTTTAAATGTAGAGTCTTCTAGATTCCAAAATCAGGGCTCTTGCATGCGCGGATCCAGAATTTTTGTCAGAGGGGTTCCAACCAGAAAAGGTAAATTTTTCTCTTAGACGAGGGGGGTCCAACCCCAAAAATGCCCAAATATTACCCTTTTTGGGCAAATTTTCGGATTCCAGGGGGTCCAGACCCCCCTAACACCCCCCCCCCCCCTTTGTATCCGCGCAGCCTTGTGTTAGCTCCTGTTTCGAAAAACGGGCTTCAACGGTTTTAAGAAGATTTTTATTAGCTTAGCTATCATGCTTTTAAGGATTGGATGGGGTGGTGTGAAAAACAAAATGAACACTGTTCACTCAGGAATCACAAGATACAATGACTGTATATTTATGCACAACATGAATTTAATTCACGACATGTATGGAGTTTGTTCATATAACGGCTGTAACATGGTCTTCCTCTTCACAACATCAATCGAGACACGGGGTCTCGATTATGAATGCCTCAACTAAAAGACGAGTCACCGAGGAAGTTCCGGTTAGACTCGAACCCGCGATCCACTGGTCTGAAGCCAGCGCCTAAGTTATCACACTTAGAACTTTACTATTTGTATAATAATAATGGCACCAGAGTATCTTCGCTTTGAAAAGTCGGGTAAAAGGGGGGATGTTTGTGCCTCAAAGAAAAAAATGTATACATATATAAAATATTCATGCAATGAATTGACAAGCAAAAGGAGAAAAGAAAATAAAAGGTTTAGGTGTTGCTAATTACTTGTTCAAATGCACCTTATGCCGAAAATGAAAGGTACATACATACTTTGAAAAGTGGGAGAATGTGGGAGAATTTTCATACTTATTTATATATATGTATATATATAGAGAGAGAGTTCCTTCTTATTAAGAAAAATTTAGCATCATAAGATCATTAAAAAAATCAAGATTTGACTTAAAACAAATTGCCATTTCGAACATCATATAATGAATAAAATTATATATATTTCACTTACGTACCTGTAATAGCTCCGACTACCCCCGAAAAATCCTTTCCAATCGAACCTTTTGACGCGGCACTAATTTCCAAGGTAGCTATATTTTCCGGCAACGTTATCTACATTGATAAGCGAGATATTCATTATTTTGTAAAAAGAATTGACGAGACCCTTTTATTGATATCTAATCTAATCTAACAACAAAAGAACACAGCTTGTGCCCGTGTTGCGGTATTGAATTTTTATTTCAACGTGTACAATGCATGAAACAATACAGCGTTGGTGGTAAGATTAATGACTTCTTCCTATGACCTTGATTCTAAACAAATTTTCTGATTTTTATCATGAAATTATATATCATAAAATTATAGTGTAAGAGGGTTTTTATTTCTTTCTTCCTTTCTCTCTTTCATTTCGTTTCTTTTTTTCTTTGGGGGGGGGGGTCATTTTGATCTTGTGGGGTTTTTGTTATTGTTTTTTGTTAGTTTGTTTGTTTTTTGTTTGTTTTTGTTTTTGTACTTTTTAAGGGGGGGGGTTGTTTGTGTGTGTTGGGGGAGGGGATTGTATGGGGTTGGGTTTGTTTGTTGTTGGGGGGTTTTTTTGAAAGGGGGGAGGGGGGGTGTTCCGTTGCAAAGGTATAAAGTATAATTTGCACCGGCAATTTACGTGTAATAAGCGTGAGAAATGACGTAAAACAATAATCAATCAACTTTCTTTCCTCTTTCTTTTTCTTTTTGCTCTTTTTCTTCTTTTTTTTTCTGCTTCTTATTCTTCTTCAATCAATTAATCAGTCAAACAATAAATCAATCAATATTTTTTATCTTCTTCTTCTACTTCTTCCTCTTCATTTTTGTCCTTTTTTTTCCCCTTCATTTACGTGCCACGCCTACCTCTTTTTTTCTTCTTCTTCTTCGAAGCAAGTGTGGCTCAGCGGATGAGGTGCTCGGTTCGTGACCGGGAGGCCTGGGTTCGACTCCCGCCATAGGTACACCGGTGCCCTGTCTTTCGAATGAGACAGTAAAACCGAGGTGCAATATCGCGGTAAGCGTGAGGTGTACAAATCCCTCATTCCTCCGTGTGGTTCCGTTGCAAAAGTAGAAATTTCCATGCAATGCATCAAGCAGATATTTTCACTATATACGTGAAATAATCGTGGAGTAACGTAAATCAATTAATCATCTTCCTCTTCTTCTTCTTCTTCTTCTTTTTCTTCTTCCTGCTGTCGGATTATGTCGTGGAGCGACGATTTGTGGTTACTTTTTTTGTATTTTTTTTTTTTTCCTTTTTTTTTGGTTTTCTTTTTTTTTTTTTTTTTTTTTTCTTTTTTTTTTTTTTTTTTTTTTTTTTTTGTAGTATTGGATTTTGGGTCGATCTAGGAGCATACTTTGCCTAGAAGGATTCGGTCTCCTCCAGCAATACAGAAGTGATTACCAACGAAGGTATGATATTTTTTATGCAATAAAAAGCATCGATTAAGCAGTAACTAGATTAAAAGGAGTGATGCATCTGGTACACAGAGTTATGTTGCGCGGTCACTTTCCTTGGATAAGCAAGTTAGTGATAAATACGAACTACTTTTAACAACTGTGCATTGTTTAGACTATCGTAAATGATCTCGGAAAAATGTAACCCAACTCTTACGTACTATAGATAAGTGGGAATGGACACGCATGCAGCTGTTTATAAGTTTTCAATCCAAAATTATGATGTTGTTGGTCAGGAAAATGTATATTGCCATAATAATATCTATACACTTTGAAATAAGGCATTTTTAGTGTTTCACTAATGTACACAATGGATAATCTAGAATGGGATGTTAGTCCGAAAATTTTCTGTCCCTAATTTTTATATCCATTTTTTGTTGTTGTTGTTGTTGTTGTTTTTTTTTTTTTTCTTTTTCTCTTTCTTTTTAAGATTGGCATGTGGCTTGAATCAGAGAGTTGTCATCCGTGAAAAGAACCGGCATTGCTCAATCGGTTACATGTATGCTGCTGGACTCCTAAACCAGGGATTCCGGTAATATGTCGGAGTCTCGTCTTTCAGAGAATGAGGATGCAGTAAAAAACCGAGGTACCGTGTCATGGTAGGCTTGGCTCGTGAAAGGTCCCTCACCGTTTCTGGTGGGTCCATTGCAAAGGTATATGGTGCATGACATAAGGCAGACGCTGTAATCATAGAAGTGCAATAATTTTGATGTAAAATAAAACAAAAGTCAATTACACAACCCCCCCCCCCCCACACACACACACACACACAAAAAAAAAACAATCATCGGTAAAAACAAGAGAGTATGTGACTCCCTCAAAGGAGGGGTGAGGGGAGCAATAACTATAACTATTACCAACAGCATAAAGGACATGCTACCTGATTTAGATAAGGATTTCCTTAATCTACTTGATCATGTCAAGGATTTTTCAACATAAGCTTTACAATAGCGGATCCAGTATTTCTGAAAAAGAGGGCGGGGGGGGGGGGGGGGGCAAATATGTATTTTTACTGGTGAATATCTGGCGCCCACCCCTCTAAATCCGCAATCGCCTTGCAAATTCACGGCCAACCGGGTTATTTTAGTACTCGACAGAAATATTTGTGTAAGCATCAATAAGAAAGATAAATCTCGAGAACTCGAGTGGCCTGGCTGTCGGCATACCAATGACCTATATCAGTTATATTGTTTTGATAGGGTAATTCCAATGTTAACGATACGTACTATATTGGGCGTAAAACTTCTGGATTTTACATTATGCTATTTATAGGGGATACAGAGGATCTAATGTTCTATCAAAAATGACAAGTTTACGTATATTAAAATGTATTAAATAATATCTATATTGTCCATTGCTTATATTGGTAAGTATCACTGATAGATGTTTTTTTTTTTTTTTTTTTTTTTGGTATTTGTGTTTGTCTCTGTGCGACATACCAAGTCAAGTGGTAGTAACGTGGTAGCAAACGCTGGCTGACGTAACTCATACTCTTGAATGTGCAACATGTTCTCCTATATTATTATCATTACTATTATTATTATTATTATTATTATTATCATCATCATCATTATCATTATTATTATTATTTTTTTTTTTTTTTGAAGAAAAGGTGGGGGGTGTTGTGTTAATATGTTTTGGGTATTTTATGTTTTTTTTTTTTTTATTCCCGTTCCAGTATATGTGTATCAAGGTGTCGAGTGTCTGATTAATAGATATTAAACTATTTCCTGAAATGTTGCACTTTTTAGCCCCTAAACTTAAGAAATAAAAGGGGGGGGGGCGGGTAGGACCCCCACCTTTTGAGGATTTGAGTCAAACCAGGCCAAAATCGCACACATAAAATTAGATCTTACACCTTACAGACATTGACAATATCTGTGATGTATCTGACCATCTGTGATGAAAAGTCTCAGCAGAGCAGTCGTCTAAAATCCATTGTCTCAGGTCGCCACCATTGAAGCCGTATGATATTACATAATTGACCTTTTATTGATAAATTGAGTAAAATGTAGGCAAACAACACCTGGCGCACTAACCCTGATAAATGCGCCGAGAGCAAGCGAGTCTTTAACTCCGCCACGACTTCGACTTCCACTAAGTATGAAACATCACATGATGGACGAATAAGATGTTCATTTTCAAGCACTAAGATGATCTAGACATCTAGGGATTTACATGGGATTTTACCCCTCGGGATTTTATCTTCAGTTTCTAAGCAAAATTTTACTTTTTCGATCTTTCGTTTTTCTATGCTTATTGCCTAAAGTGAGAAAATAATTCAGGATATTTCATTTATATATGCTTCTCCAGTAAATTCAAATGATGATATTCATATATTTACAATGATATTAGAAGCCGGCGTGGCCTAGTGGTATCGCTTTCGCCTCATGATCGGGAGGCCGGGGTTCAAGTCCCGCTCTGGTCATGCCGGTGTCCTGTCTTTCGGATGAGACAGTAAAAACCGAGGCCCATGTCGTGGTATGCATGGCACGTTAAGGATCCCTCACTGCTTCGAGTGGGTCCGTTGCATAGGTCAAAATTTGTATGCCCCGCATCAGGTAGATGCCGTCACCATATACGTGAAATATTCGTGGTGTGATATCAATGATATTAGTAGTATATCACTGAAAATTTCCATTATCACTTAAGATAAAACTAAAGTCTTACCCCATCTTACATTCGGATTGTTTCGGACATCTTCTCATTAAAGAATAGGGCATTATGTAAACCTCGAAGCGGATGGGTGTAGCTGGCGAACCCCATTCAATCACGAACCTCAGAATGCTAGACAGAAATGAAAGAAAACATTCGACACAGCTGAAACAGAAAATAAGTCGCCATGGACATGCAGACAATAGATGAATCAGCACACTAAAATTAAATCAGAAAAATATTCGATTGTAATACATTTGTGATACCGAGAGAAATGACAATTATCACTAACTGACCCATCGCTTTCGCGAAATATTAATTGCACTTCGTGACGTCACAATACATTTTCAATGTGTGTCCGAGGTATGACTGAGGTGTAAAGTATGGTGACGTCATCTGATTTAACCATTTTTCTGGGCTCACCTAAGCACGTACCACAAAATTAGCGCAACCAAAGATCTGGCTGGTTGGTTGTAATACTTGCATATAAAGAGTGTGAAGCACAGTTGTTAACATGTTGTACGCGAAATCGGAAAATGACCGATTCAGACATTACCGCGGCCACTAACTTTTTGCGTTGTGCCCTTAGGAAACATAAGGCACTTCAGCTACGAGAGCAAGCGAGTGGTCATTTCCGAAATAAAATCACGAGATATCCGCAATTACTAACTAGGATTAAAATCGCAAACATTTCCTGATATTTTCGATGATGGTAATTCACCTGCTCTCGTAACATCTCGTATGGCTATTCGGTCTTACCGTTAAACAGAGTTACTTCTGACGTAAAACACTTATGACGTCATCAAATTCTATGGAAAATGATCTAAAACTCAGGGAAATGAAATGTACGACAAAGCTGTATGACAAAAATCACCAAGGACATGCACACAAAAAGTACATTTTCATAGGAAATTGATGACGTCATAATTTTTTACGTCAGATACCGTCCCAAATGGGAAATAACTCTTTTTGGACTTCTCTTCCACATCCTTTTGGAGTTTCATTCGACAGTAAAACGTGGGCGGGACGATAATTGAGGGATCGCTTGATCCAAATTTAACCAAGACTATTGCCTAGTTTCATTGTGACGTCACAGTTAAATTCATGTTTGACAGGCCATTCATTTATGACATCATACTGAAAAAGTGCACCAAATGGTGCGATGTCAGGCATTTGACGATTCCTCAATTCGAGATAACATCCATACATCCGTGTATGACAACACCTCTCTACAGGTCTGTCGATTAACGCCTACGTGCAGAGTGTATCACGATCGAGTGACGAGTGGACCAGAGTGAAAGCGACATACTGAGACATATTTACGACATGTAAAACATATCTTCATGTAAAGACATATCTACGACATCTAAAGACTTATCTACGACATGTAAAGACATACCTATGACATGAAAAGGCATATCTACGTTTTGTAAAGACATATCTATATGTAGAGA
Organism: Pteria penguin; assembly: GCA_035048485.1. NCBI lineage: Eukaryota > Metazoa > Mollusca > Bivalvia > Pterioida > Pteriidae > Pteria > Pteria penguin. The sequence continues at coordinate 10,801,604 of CM068592.1, forward strand.
CATATCTACGACATGTAGAGATATATCTACGACATGTAAAGACATCTCTACGACATGTGGAGACATATCTACGACATGTAGAGATATATCTACGACATGTAAAGACATCTCTACGACATGTGGAGACATATCTACGACATGTAGAGATATATCTACGACATGTAAAGACATCTCTACGACATGTGGAGACATATCTACGACATGTAGAGATATATCTACAACATGTATAGAGATATCTACGACATGTAAAACATCTCTTCGACAGATGTTGTCAGATATTGCTATCTTAAAAGTGAAATAATCTTGTTGTGCGTATAGCAAGAATCGTTCAACCAAATCAACATCTAGATTATGAGAATCTAGAATCACCTCGTGTCCCAGATCGAAAGATATCAGTTGACATACTTCGACTAACGCCTCGGTTGGGATGTCAAAGTATGTTGCCCGAGACTAATATCTTTCGATCTGGGACTCGAGGTGATTCTTGATTCTTTTTCTCGGCAAATAAACCCCCTTTCTACCCCCTTTCAGTGCTTCTTCATTCCTGACACTTTACACATCTTTGTCCTACATGTAGTTTCAATACTACACTAAAAATAGTTCCAGATAGAAAAGTTATTTCAATAACAATAAAAGTGTGTATCAAGAACATGAAACCAGTCAACATATGTAAATTAATTAGTTAATAAATTAATTCTTGTGCAGTTATCTAGCAGACGATTTTTAGGAAGTAATAAGAGTCATCTCGCTTTGTTTATGGAAATGAGTAGAGAGCGTAGTGCTACACCGTGCTAGATCGATGTTCCAGATCGATTGATCGGAATACTTCGGAAATCAGAATCGGCATGAGAACTCATGATGAGCACGCATTCCTTGATTCCATTGGCGTAGGGCAAATGACAACTGTTTGTATGTATGTGTGTGTGTGTGTGTGTGTGTGTGTGTGTGTGTGAGGGGGGGGGGGGGGTTCTACTGATGTACATGCAATAGATGATATACTGATTAGAAGCGGATTTAGAAGGGGGGGGGGCTGTTTTGCCACATATTTACACGTCATATATAAATCATAAGGCTGATAGCACTGAAGAAAGAATCCATATCTGGTAACCAAAATGGCTGACTATTTTGGCTAATTAATACTGGAATTCATATGTGCCCCTCCCCCTTTTTTCATTTGCGGCAAACCTGAATCCGCTACTGCTGGCTAACCATTTGCCTCCCTATCTATTATCTGTAAATACAAAGGCCCTATGATATGATATACTTTATCTCACAAGAAGTACCTCTTTGCTGCTCGTGAATCCTTTGCTAAGACAGAAATGTATGCAATTTTAGTCATAAAGGAAGCCGGCGTGGCCTAGTGGATGATGTCCTTGGCTCGTTACCTAGAGGCCCCGGGTTCGATTCCCGCCCTTGGCACATCGGTGTTTTCAGATGAGACAGTAAAAACCGAGGTCCTGTGTCATGGTAGACGTGGCACGTAAAAGATCCCTCACTGTTTCGGGTGGGTCCATTGCAAAGGTAGAAATTTCTATGCAATGCATCAGGCAGATACCGTAACCATATACGTGAAATAACTGTGGACTGACGTTAAACAATAATCAATCAATCAATCGATAGTCATAAAGACGGCGAATTTAACATTTTCTGATAAATGATATCGATTAATATAAAATATCATAGATCCCGAGGTCTTCCGATTTATCTACCGTAGATTATTTGAAACTTTTATGACTCCGAAAATAGAGAGAGAAAAAAAAAATAAGAAATAATGAGTCTGAATTACATATCAAAGCCAAACTATTGTCTCAGAAAGTTTCAGTTTACATTTCTACACACCCATGGCATTTATACCCAATTAGCAGAGAGAAGAAATTTCGTAACACAAATTTCACAAGATTTTCACTACAAGTTTTCCTCCGACTTTTTAAAACCGTCCCAAACTTAAACAGGAGACAAACCTCTTGCTTGTACATACCTTCATCAACTTGCAAGATGCTAGTGATGATGTAACATCATACGTAGGTCGGGGTGGCGCAGGAATGCGCGACGGAAACTGAGTGCCGTTCTTGTTCCCCTAATCACTGATAACCTGAACTGAATTTTCTGCTTTAATCATTTGTGTTGATTTAGGAGGTGGATTGATGCGCATATTTTACCTATGAAGTCGTGGACATACCCTGCGTTCCTCCTTTTCGGTATACTGATTTGATTTGTGTTCTTTAGTTGAAAGACTGTCCCCGATGGATTACATTGATGTGTGCCGTTTCATTTTGATATATTCTTTATGTACTGAAGTAAGTGAGATATAGTATTGTCTTTATTGTAAAAATTGTACTTACCATATTATATCTACGTGTAAATATATCATGTTCACAAATTTAATATCAACTTCAGTTTAGGAACACCATTATGTGATAGAATTCGTTCGTAATCTGTCCGAAAGGGTTTTATCAATTAATAATTCTAATACTTGATTAATTATTTAATGAATTGATTAATTAATTTATTTATTTATTTATTTTCATTTATCTATTTATCATTTACTTATTATTTATTTATTATTTTTCTAATATTATACATCTATTTATATATTTATTAAATGTTTATTCTTGATTTAATACTATCTATTTATGTATTATTTACTTATTTTTATATCAGAATTATTGTTTTGAGAATTCGTATTGGACTCAATAGCACATATAAAGGTAATGTAGTAATGCCAGCCTATCCTATCTTCTCTAAGTAGACATCTCGTCTCTAAATAAAAATCTGTTCTTCACATATGCTTAACAATCATTTCTAGATAATATTTTTCATATTGTACCTCGTCTTCGTATTTCCAGTGACACTGGCGGATTTAGAGTTGGGTGTGGTGGTGTTGCAACTCCTGCAACACCCCCCCCCCCCCCTTTTCTGTTTTTTTTTTTTTTTTTTTTTTTTTTCTTATTGTCGGCTAAATTTGCCTAAACGATTATTTTCGACCATCATTAGGGCTGCAACCACCATCTTTCTGCACCGAGTAGTGTAAAACAGAATCTGCAAATTAACCACCCCTCCCCCCCCCTTCCTTTTTATTCCCCAAAATTTCTAGATCTGCCTGTGGGTAATGTATTAGTAATCGTCATCCAATTTCCGATGTTTATATTTTAAGTCTCTGATTTCCGATATTTGAGGGTCGATACTATGAAATGGGTAATACAGATTATACTTATCTTTTACTTTAATAAAGCGGTTAAGAGATTGTGTATTTCTAAACAGTACAATCGACGGACATCGCCATGAGGCATGTATTATAAATCTGAATGTTCAATATGGCGCGATTTTTACCTCACATTAATTAAAACTTTTCAATCAGTCGCGTATCCAAGATCCACAAAGGGATGAGTAGTAGGTGAGCAAAAGTAGTAAAAATGATAATAATAAAAAAAATAAATAAAACAATAAAATAAATCAATAGATAAAACAAAATGAATACAAATACAAAAAAGCAACCAAACAAACAAAAGAAAATAACAAGAAACAAAATAAGTAAAGAAAAAATCAGAAATAGATAAAAGACATTCTTTTCATATATTTTTGTTCCCTTTACCTTTATCAAGTAATATAAACGATGTTTATAAATTCGTTCAATTTACTTGATAACGGACAAGTGGCCGAAGATTTTCAAAAGGTTGTTTTTATTTACTATACAACGTCCTCCCAGTGAAAGATTCTACTCGAAAAAAACCAAAGCAAAACAAAATAATAAACAAAAACAAAACATTTAAAAAATGAATAAATAAATAAGAAGAATCAGAAAAAAAGTAAAACCAAACTAAAAATACCCCCCACCCCTTCTCAAAAAAAAAGAAAACAAAAAAGAATCAAAACAAAAATCAACCCCCCCCCCCCCCACACACACACACACAAAGGGGGGGGGGGGGGGGGTTAAAAAAAAACAAAGATAAAAGGGGGGAGGGCATGGCGCTTGGATCTCAGATTTAAATGGATATCATTTGGATACCCTAAGCCATTTTGTCTTTTCTTATTTCTTATTCAAATACGCTACTGTCTGAACTATGTTGGCGCGTGTTTTTATATAACGATGATATAATTTTTTTAAAGGTCAAGTATGAAGATTTAAACTTTACAATTCATGTCAAATCTTACTTTTAATATTGAACATCAAATATACCCCTTCTGATGTAAATATAAGTGACTCATGGTATTCAAAGTGGTCCGATGTGGGTAAAGATTACATCATTATTTTGTTTGTTATTTTCACTACGAGAGAAAGGGAAAGCTACTAGATTCGTACCATTTCTTTCGAGGCAGAATATCACCACGATAGGTAATTCCTAAGGTGGAATCCCATTACGGTGGTAAAATTCTGCTGATCTTGACCCTGGCAAGTTCCACAATATAATTACGAGAAAGATATGTATAACGATTTATGAAAAAAAAAAACGTAATACAATGTGCTCTCTCTCTCTCTCTCTCTCTCTCTCTCTCTCCAAATATATAAATACAAATAAAATACATTTCTTATTAAATTTACTAAAACAAATTTCCAGATTCAACAACATTACACCCTTTCTCAGTTGCTGTCGAGTTATTTAGTTGATAGGAGTATATCTAATATAAACAATCCCCCCACCCCGCTCCCCCGAGATTTTTATTCAGAATAATCGCGACATGAAAGTCGGAGCTCTATCGATGTGAGAAAGTTTACGTGATTCGCATGTAACCACAAATTAACCGCTAAATCAACTATGCCTCGCCACCACACCCCATTTCTAAATCTACCGACACAACAAAGCATTCAATGGCACCAATCTCTTTGAAGCCACTTCTTTCAGTCGGCGAGTCCCTTACAATCTATGTCGTTACACAGGCTACCTTCCCGCCGCTTTCATGCTTTTGAGTCAAGCACAATGTTTTGTACATGTACGTATTTACGTAACCATAGCAGATCGGAAACTGTTTTGTCATGTTTTCTTTCCATCCATCTCCGTTATCAGGGTACGGTTGTTTGACTAACTTCTAGACCTCATCCCGTTTTTATGTTTGAAGTCCAATTGAAAAGCCATCTCGTGGAAGGTGGAGGGTTTCATTTCATGCGCTTCCTGTTTGAATGTGGATTTTTTTTTTTTTCTGTTGATTTTTAAACTTTTCAGTGAGATTGAAATGTTGGTTTCCTTTATGGTCAAGGATTGAATTATGAAAAAAAAAATGTCGTATTATACTGTGTTAAATGAATTTCGACTTACGAGTTATTTTATTTCTTTTATTATTACTGTTGTTGTTGTCGTCGTCGCTGTTGTTGTTAGTGTTGTTCTTGTTTTGTTGTTCTCGTCGTTGTCGTCATCCTCGTCGTCGATATCATCATAATCATCATCATCATAATTTTTATTTATTTATTATTATTATTATTATTATTATTATTATTATTATTATTATTATTATTAATAATAATAATAATAATAATAATAATAATAATAATAATAATAATAAATATTATGTTTTGTTTTGATTTCCTTTCTTTGTTATGGATTATATTTTACCAAAGGACAGCAGATTCTTTTCATCAATCTTCATAAAATTTTCTTAGAATTATACCTTCGTTAACGTTTATTCTTGCCATTGTCGTCAATAACTAAAGTCTTTTATCAATACTTCACAGTAAATCGGAGTAATGATTGCATATTTTACAACTTGTCGCTTTGAATTACCTCGCTTTGAGTGTTAATGCATTGCTACACGTGGATCCTACGAAATTAAGACGAGGTTGAATCAAATGAATGGTTGGTTGGCTTATTGGTTATTTGGTTGGTTGATTGGTTGGAGCTCTAGGTGGTTTTCATCAGTGTTTCAGTCATATCGTAACATGAAAACAGATCGCTAATCTCTTATATACAGTGGCGCAAATTAGGAATCGAACCCGGATCGTCTATATCGCAAGAAAGCACTTAATCACTACAACAAGTCTGACACAGGATAAAACGATGATGATGAAAAAAAAAAAAAAAAAGAATCAAAAATATTTTGAAATAATGAATTCGTACAAATTTGAAATCTATTTCACATTTATCAAACGGCCGAAGAACAAAGTATATTTCATTATCGTCCCCATTCTCTATTCATAGCGCTAAGCTGTACTTCTTTTGATCTTTGTTGATAGATATTTATAATCTATGCACAATGACATTCACTTTCTCAATATTTTCAATATTTACTTACAGAATGTCAAATCTATGTACGTCAGAAAACAGGACCAAATTAGGACAGGCGGAATGCCTAGAGAAGGGGGAATATTTCTGATAGGAAACACTCAAGTGAATATAACAAATAAAATAGATTTACTTAAACTAACAATGAAGTCAACACCCGGTAAACACCTTTCGTTAACAAATAGTGCAACAGGAAAATATACAATGTCGCAAAAATTGACAGGGATCCGTTCGAAAACTAGAGATATGATAACAACACCCAACGTGATAGGTCCCAGTGTTGGTTCATCTGTCACCCACACGAATAAAAAAGACACCTCAAGTACAACAACAGACAATTCCACATCGAAAATGATCATGACATCAAAACAAAGTCGTACAACTCCGTCATCTACCGACAGTCAAGTAATGACTAGTACTGTTCGACCAGCAAATGATATTTCTTCAAGCACTCCGGTGTACATGGCGGTAAAATTAAAATCTTCAACGAATCAAATTTCATCAGATTATTTTTCTACTGGACGATTAATCCCGACAAACAATACAAAACGGATAAATCCAACTGAAAAATCCAACATATCAAACCAAAATCTAACACATTTAGGGTCCACAGAAAGTACGTTTGCAACAGAACTGAATACAGTGGATCCAGACACTATATCGAGAACAGAGAAATCGCATTTATTATCAGATGCGAGTCCAACAACAACTAACATACCGTCACTTTATATTTCTACTCAGACTGAGGTAGATGCTGTAACTGATTTCAATTCCCACGCACAAAGTAATCATTATGAATTTGATAAAATCTCCACATCGTTGGAACAAACTCAAGAGCCAACTAACACTGGTAAATATTTGACATCAGAAGCATCTATAAGTGAAACAACTATAGTAAACCCTTCCGCAAATGTTTCTGTAAGGAATGAAACTGATGTGAAAGAAAATAATTCCTTTTCAAACGAGTCTACGTATTTATCAAAAAATGATGGCGATAATGCGTCTTCGATTTTTATGACAACAGACGCACAAACTTTGTCTTTTCATGGAACGAATACGTCACAAAATATGTCATCCACTGTGATAACAGAACTGACTTTAAACACAACAATTGATGCAAACACTTCTCCAGTCTTGAACACGTCATCAAATATCGAGGAAACAACTATGTTATTAAACACAACAGAACAAGTATCTACTGCATACATGGTCACAATAAAAACTACCACGAATATCTCCAATAACGAGAATTCCACATACATGTCCCGGATGCACATCGAACAGTACAGAGATGGCGACGACACCTACTGGCCAATCGCTATGGCTGTTACAATTGCCGTTCCGACGATAATCGTAGTAGGAGTCACGATAACGGCGATACACAAGAAGAGGTTAGCCTCGTTTTCACGTCATTCTCGCTTTGTGAGATCTCGTTTTGCTTGGTCTTGAGTCTTTTTCGCTACATATTTAAGTGTGGTGAGTACATGTGTAGGGAAACTTTCATTTTTTGCTTAACTAATTAGTATAAAAGAGTAAAAAGTTGACATATTGTATGATGTTTTGCTGTGTTTTGCTTTGTTTTTGTTTTTGTTTTTGTTTTTTTTTTTTTGGGGGGGGGGGGTTGTTTGGTTTTTAAAAATTTTTTGGGGGGGGGGGAGGGGGGGGGGTTCCCGGTTGGTTGGTTGGTTGTTTGTGTATTGGTTGGTTGGTATGTTTGTTTGTTTTTTTTTTGGGGGGGGGGGTTTAAGGGGTGTTCTGTTTATGCTTTCTATTTTTGCACTTGTTTCGGCTTCCATGCTGATAGTAGCTTTTGATGTTGATTTATAATTTAGCTCTGCTTTAGCTTAGCGATCCTTAAATATCAAGCGTGGTATATTGTGGTGAGTGTCAGTGGAAAAGCACCAAATACAGACTGTCCAAATGACTGCATATCTTTTACTACAGATTCAACTCAGCTTTTGGTTAACTGCAGTACTCGCTTCCTACCTCACTACTAACGTATTCCCCACCAGTGCTTCGCCCTGGACCCATTAGGGACCTCAGGGCGGCCCCAAATCCCCTGCCCATCTGATGCGTATATATTACTATCGCTCTGGCTACGCAATTGTATTCTAACTATATTAATTATCATTGTCTACCTCCGCATGAGACAATACAAACTGAAGCCCACTGTCACCTATACAATTGATTCTTGAAAGACAGATCCCCTTTTCGGGTAAATATGTTATATTAATGAGATTTATGATGCCATTATCCAGAGGTTGGTCTTACTATAAAACTGAAAAAAGCCTCGAATAGACTTAAGATAATAAATAGAATATCACAGCCATAACATTGAAATGTTTGGAACATTCAATATATATCTAAGAAAGCATACATACATCTGACTTACTCACACAACATAAGAAAAGCAAAATATAAAAGAAAAAAGAGGAGTTACTGGCTCAGTTATGTGGCAGAAGTCACCATGGAGCTATACAATACATGAATATAAATAATATACTAGAACATATAACACATTACAAAATATTTGATTGTAGTGCAATTACGATACCGACTTAGGACGGTCATTTAATTTCAGAAAAACCAAACAAATGGTGTGGTTAACCGGTTTACGGGCCCACCTTCCCACTCACCGTAACAGCAGAACAATTAAATGACGTACATTTAAAAGTTTATAAATAATCCTCCATGTAAAGAACAAGGGACAACAGGTATCGCATATTGAGAGGTCATAAAAATATAAACACGTAAGGTATTGTAAAATACATAATGGTATAAAAGTCTATGCGACATCAACATGATAAACCGTTAAATACATAGATAGACACCACCAAAAAAAATTTAGTTGTAATGTAGTTGAGGCATGGACAGGACGGTCAGTTGAAATAACGCTATTTCGTGTTGTTAACTGCTTTACGGGCTCACTATAATAAAATTAGTTATTCATTTATTTTTATTTATTTTCTTTTTCTTGGTGCAAAATTTATGTGCACTCTATATCTGCTTCAGTTTTCTATGAACAATTTGGTATAAAATGTATTATTCTAAACTGTTTTATTGATGCATTAAATGTAATAAACATTTTAATTGGAAAATTGCAATTTACTACCCCAGCAACACTTTAAACGGATATCACTATTCTATTCTAGTTAAAAGAACATTTTATGTACTTTCTGATATTTTCAGGAAACTTGACAGAGCACATAGCTCCCTTGCTGGATATATAACGCCACCGGTAGAATATGACGTATAGTGTGACCAAACCAAAGCCGACCACAATATTCCACAAGGAATCCAAACCATCAGTTCAGCATCTTACTCATCATTAATGTGACCATAGGAATAATAGCAGACTTAGACGTAGAAGAAGAAGGAAACTGCATTTTAAAACTTGCTATCAACCTTCAGCATAATTGATACATGTTATTAGATACGACTGGAGTTAAAATCTCTTGGAATACAGGTTGAAGGACATAAAATTAACATGACAACCATGTTATGTTGTGATTTGTGTATAACATACATACATTTTGTTTTTGCTTGTTGTACGTCCATAATGGTAGGTTGGTGTTCCTGCAGCAATGATAAATCATCAGTTAAGAATTATTTTCACGATGATATTAATGTTTTATGATGAAATTATACTTGTTGTTCATAATCAATTGGTACATTCATTTCTCGATTCTTAAACAATTTATTTTTTTCCAACTCTCAAAAAGTAAATGGTCCACCCGTCGAAATTTATACAAATTTTTTACAAATCGAAATCCTATATCTATAATTCACACAAACAAAACTTTCACTGTCATGTACATAAAATGATGAAATAATCAATGAGATTCATGAAGTATTTTAAACAGATTTTGAATTAAGAAATATATATACGTCAACTCTTTGCGGTACATGGCGATCGTTGCCACCCTATAAGAGACACTGGCTCATCTCTGGCGCCCGCAACTATCATCTGGTTGTTTTCGTTCATCATGACTGAAAAGTCGTTTCTGTTTAAATATCGGGTACATGTTGGAGTAAATCTTTAGTCTTGTAGTTTTAAACATATATTAACATTTTGTACTTTTGAAACGTTTTCTTTTATGTGACTCTTAAATTAATTTTATAGATTAAGTGACAGCTAAATACTAATATTTCTATTGTTCTCGTTATAAATATACAATATTGATATTATTCTTTGTAATCGTCTTCAAGCAATACCTTTACAATACATATTATACAAATATGCCATAAATAAAGTTGTACTGAATACTTAATTGTATGATTTCGGGGTTGCGCCACTTTGTTTAAGAAGTTGGCTACCTCCTGCTTCCATGACGCGATATAACTGAAAAATTGTTGAAAGCGACATAAAACACCAATCAACTTTATTGTATGTCCTTTTCAGACTTTAGATATATTATTCACAAAAAGTGACTGTGAGTTTATGATGTAAGTTATTCGTTGAACAAATGAGACGAGTGTTATATAAAAGCCAATTTAAATTCAGGGACAAAAACGCAATCAAAAGGACTATAATCTGCAATTCATCCGCAATACGAATTATAGTAATGTTATGTCACTACGCCTACTGTTTGGTTAGAACGCCCTATAGAGATGACAAATATATTCACTCTATACATTCAAGATAAGGTAAGGTGAGTAAATGTCATCAGAACATCAGGACAAGGGTAAGGAAAGAAAACGGACATTAGTGTAGTTAAAAATAGAATGCTTAATTTATTATTCCAATATGCAATAGGGATTAAATTTTAGATTTTTATGTTTAACGCCCATTAATTCAAAACTTCAACAACAGATGTGCTGATAATGGAATTTCTATCTATCGGAATAAGGTGTAAGATAAATCATTATGTTTCAAAGATGTTTGGACATCGAGATACGGCAAGTTAGAACCCGTTGTTATATGAAATTTTTTTATATACACGACGAATACATGTGCTGTAGATATGGTACACAGTCTTCATACACAAATCGCAACATTTCGCCTTCACTTATATATTTCTCGAAGTATATCTGTTATACCTTGTACACATTGTCACAGTTTGATTAAACTCGTGGAATTTTTAAAATTTCCTGGCGTAGAAACTGTCAAAGACAGACAGTACATGTGTTGTTAAATTAATTCCAAATAGAGGATTATGTTATTTTTTAACGTGTGGAAAAAAACTCGAAATGTACAGGAAAACTCGAGCAGTATAAAAGAGAACTGGAGCATGAATCAGATGAATAACCCCGTCATCAGAAATCGCAGACACCTCGTGGAAAAATTAAATCTCGCTTGTCGTCGTAACTCCAACATGTAACACACTTACAGGGGCTGGGAGTTCTCGAAATTATAAATGAGTCCTTGCATGCGCATTTGTGTAGGCGTGTGTGTTACAGAATGAAAAAGAGCGCCCAATCATCACACGCACTTCTGATTTTGTGAGGATGTGGTACTTTATATACAATTTTGATCCATATTCATCTCTCGTTAATGTTATAAAAATATTTGTATAACATGAATATGCTTCTGAGCATTTTGATTGTCACAAAATACTCGGATATATACAAACGACAAATATTTAGGGGAAAAAATGGGTGACCGCTTCTCACTTACTTACTTTTATGTCTGAAATTTAACGTTAAGATATTACACATTTTTACTTTGTAATTCATTGCCACACAGAACTCCTTGACAAACTATCTATCCAAAAGTTGGGCTCGCCATTTAAAATGTAATTGGTTCCGAATGAAACATATTGAACCAACCAGGAAACATTTCTCAGTTAACAACACGTTTAATGTATTTATTTGTCTACGGTAGCACTAATGATGCAATTTGTGCTCCCATCCTTGCATTTTTGTTGGTAATTTAGTAGTTTAAAATTATAAACATGCCATTTGTAAATGATTGCCGGTCACTCCTACCGAGTCCATGGTTTAGACGAGAGATAGACAGCTGATCAACAAGAGATACCTTTTCCTCAATGGTACCTGATAGGTTCTTTTCTCCCTCCAGAGATCTCTGTTTGTCCTTTATTCTTCATTTTGTTGAGTAAACATTGATTGTGATCTGTCAATGCTTTTATATCTTCTTACAACACTTTGTATACGATAAGGTTTAGACATTTGTCTCACCCAAACAAGTACTGTTATTAATAAATCCAAAACGTTCTCCTTTTTCAAAAACAAAGTATGCAATAGTCGTGATATTTTCCCATAAAAGATCTCTTTCTACAAAAACTATATCTTCGATAGAAATTCTCATTTGTGTATGAAACCCTAATCAAAAAGTGTGATTTTAGAGCAAATACTACGTAACTGATATATACCATTTTTCAGGTTATACTACTGTCATTTACAAAATTAACAAAACAGAGGATGTGGGCGTGAGATACTCTTTTTCGAGGACTATAAAAGTTTGACTTTAGCATACATACTATAATAATTTTTTTTATGCTTCTGAATATCTTTGTAACATGCAAATACATCACACTTTTATTGACCTTTAATATCTCTAGTCTAGTGGTATCTATCTGGTACTGAATAGAGATGATTACATAGTAGAAATTGTCAGAGAAAGGAATTTGAGAAAGTGCGTACTCTATATCAACTCTAAACGAAATACATATGGAAATTTTGCAGCTATATCCAATGCACGTCGCTGTCACTAAATAAATGAAACAAACAAAACGTCTCTCTTGAATACACTTATGGTGCCAATGAATTTTTAATGCTAGACTATGCAACTCAATCAGTCACTTGAGTAGATCATGCATTTATGAAATAAAAGAAAAAGATCGATATGGCTTGAAATCATGGTTACGACAAAAATATTTCCAGAAGAAAAAAAAAGATACTGATTTCGGATGCAAGTGTTATATTTTTTGTTCAATTATTTAGTAGTATTCATTTTAATGTAGAACACTCTGACATCCATCCACATGACACGTTGCACAAAACTGGAGATCATGTTTACGTAGACAGATAATTAATCAAATTAATGCATTTTTGACAGTTAAATTCTGGTAAAGCGGGATTAATGACGCGGAACATATCGGATAAAGTCATCATCTCAAACGCAACAAATTTACTTCTTAAATATCCTATTATATTGCCATTATCTCTGTAAAATGCTCCTTGCACTGCGCAGCACCGGTATTCACGGACCATTTTGTAAATTGAAATGAGGCACGCGCTTTATTTGAAGAGGTCGTATTAGGTTATACTCGGTATAGATATCTTTTTAAATGATAGTAAATGTCAATCGTAATCATCTCGGGGAATAATATGTTTAGAATAAATAATGTATGATTTGCGTTTAAAACACCTCAGCAAATAGTTTTATAATTTCAACACATATGTAGATAGCTTTTAATTTTATCAAATTACGAAATAATTGAAGACTATCTGGTTGCACGTAACTGCTGCTTTTCAAATTTGCCTCAGCGATTTAAGCATTTCTATGTCCTTTTTATATAAGATATGTTAAATATCATTAACGTTTAAAATAGATGTGCACACTCTTTAATACCAAATTAACAATTTTTTTTTCTAATTCCGCTTTCTCCAACGTACTATTTTTTTAAATTATTATTATTTTTTTTTTTGAAGACCCCAGGTAATTTCAAGTTAGGACTAACTTGAGGTTTTATAAGAAAATATTCTAACCATTGAATTATTATAAATATCACAATTTCCACATGCGTTTACTTACTATACATGTAATCGTTCGGTGATATATAATGACTCTTACTTAACAGTGTTATTGGTTTGATGTTAGATACTTGCGAACATGGGAAATCACTCTGTATAACGGAACAACCTAATTTATTACACCGAGCACATCAAGTCTGTTCCTTATGATATGTTAGAGGTTGCTTTGATGGCATCAAATAGTGTAAAATAACCAGGTTCGTTTGTATTCCCGTACATTGGTTAACCACAATAATTCAGCGAGATTTGTAACTTTAATTTACCGTCCTAAGTCGGTGTCGTAACTGCAAAACAATCAAATATTTTTGTTTTATTATTTTCTGTGTTTATCTAACTATAATCAAATCAAATGTACTGTATGTGTGATGCGTGTAATGTATCAAATGTATAATCAAATGTTTTATGTGCATGTCCTTAGTGATTCGTGTCATAGGTCTGATGTCATCTTTCTTTTCTTTCAAAAAGAGAATGATACCTACTATATAAAAGAAAAAAGAGGAGTTACCGGCTCAGTTATGTGGCAGAAGTCACCATGGAGCTGTACAATACATGAATATAAATAATATAATAGAACATTTAACACATTACAAAAATATTTGATTGTAGTGCAATTACGATACCGACTTAGGACGGTCATTTAATTTGACAAAAGCCAAACAAATGGTGTGGTTAACCGGTTTACGGGCCCACCTTCCCACTCACCGTAACAGCAGAACAATCAAAAGACGTACATTTAAAAATTTATAAATAATCCTCCATGTAAAGAACAAGGGTCAACAGGTATCGCATATTGAGAGGTCATAAAAATATAAACACGTAAGGTATTGTAAAAAACATAATGGTATAAAAATATATGCGACATCAACATGATAAACCGTGCTCTGCCAGTCTGAAAGCGAGCTAAGACCCTAGATCTGTAGGAGTCCCGACTAACAGTCAGAGGGGACGAGGTTCAGGACCATGTCTCCTCTGAAAGAGGTTTGGACAAGGCCCGTCATATAGTCCCCACCGCCCTGTTAGTCAGCGTGCAACGTTCAAGTAAAAGTCTGCATAAGGCTGTAGAGGGGCCAAATACAAGACCTATAGTCTTTTTGATGATCTCAATATCATATTGTCTATTTAGGAGACGTTTGACTATTTTATTACATGATAAAATAACGTTATCGGAGCCTTTTACTTTCCTTAATTTATACACGAGATCACCGTAAAAATTAGGATGGGAAATTCCATTGGATACATACTGTTGAAAAGAAATATTTCCAAATTTAGATAGAAGTTCTGAATAAGATCTGAAGAATTTGCCGAATGTTTTTCTTAGCTTGTGATATCTGTAACCCTGAGTTAAAAGTTTAGTAGTAATTTGTAAATTTCGTTTATGAAAGTCTAAAACATCGGTGCAGCCTCTGACAAATCGAACTAATTGAGATATATAGATACCATATGATGGGAGTCGAGGGACATTGCCATCCAAGTAAGGGAAATCTACAATAGGAAATCCAAAATCCTCACGTTTATCATAAATATTAGTATATATTAGGTTGTTGATAATTTTGATGTTTAAATCTAAGAAAGGTGTAGATTTATCTCAAGTATTAGCTTTATTCAATGTGAGCTCTGGTGGATATATTTCTGATATAAATTGTTCGAATTCAGGGTTATCGATAACTAAAATGTCATCCAGATATCTGCAAGTACTATTAAATTTGTCAATGAGCTCAAAACGTTTTGATTTTTGAATAGAAACCATAAAATCCCTCTCATAACAATAAAGAAATAAATCTGCTATCAGAGGCGCGCAGTTAGTACCCATAGGAATCCCAACTATTTGTTGATATATCTTGCCATCAAATTGCACAAAAATATTATTCATGAAAAAATCTAGTGCTTTACATAATTCCTTGCAAGTCCAGTATTTATATGAAGTATATTGTTTGTTGGAAAAGAATCCAGAGTTATTGGAAGTACATATGTACGTTTTAGATTCTCTGTGAAAACACCATTGTATAAGAGACAGCAACTTGCTTTTAATCAAATCATGAGGCAGAGATGTATAAAGTGTAGAAAAATCAAATGTAGAAATTTGAGTCGCTTTGAAATTTAGCTAAAGAAGTTTGTTTATAACTTCATGAGAATTTTTAATCGACCAAAAATAATTGATGTTACTATTATGAAATGCGACATCACAATATTTGATAATATGATCTTTTGTAGCAGTTAGAGCAGACGCAATATGTTTAGATAGTACCGTAGTAGAGCAGTGGCTAGAATTAGATATGAAACGTGATTTATATGGACTTTCATGTAGTTTTGGGAGCCAATACATGGTTGGTAGATCAGATTTATCAGTTTTAATTTTGAAGTCGGACATGGTCATGAGGTGATCGTGCAAGGTGCTCTCTTTTGGGGTAGGGCTTTCAACATATGTATGAGTGGAGTTTAATTCGTTTTTAAGTACTTCAATATAATATAGTTTTCAAACAACTATTATGTTATTACCTGCTTTATCAGCGGGAATAAAGACATATTTAGCATGTAAGTCAGCTATTGATAATTGATAAATATTTTTGTCATGCATTTACATTTACATTTGGGTTTTTGGATTCTTTTTGTTTGTTTCCCCCCGCAATCATTATCATCATTTCACAATAAAAGTTCATAATGATAAGGTTTTTTGTACTTGAATCAAGATGGATGACAACGTGTACTTTATTATAAACAATCGATTCCATCATTTAATGGTAAATATGTATCAGGTATATCTCATTTGAACGAAGGTAATATATATTGTAAAGAATGTATATTACTTTTTGTCGCTGTAACTCATTTTAATGAGGCAGTTCGGTGATCAAGAATTAAAACGAAAGAGTGTTGAATTGTTCTAGTCTCTTATATATGTGTTTTTGTGTTGATGAATATTTCAAAGTCCATCACTTTCAAAATGTACACAAATGTTCCTGTAATTAGTTATTTAAAGAGAAAAAAATAACATTCCGTCATAACATCTAACTTGTATGATAGACTTTGCAAGTGACTTAAAGTACAAACAAGAATAAACACCTTAAATACATCTCAGAAATATTTGTTTATAATGCAGTACTTTACAAGGACGATAGAAGAGATGGTCGGAATTATATTGGTGTCATCGGGCCCACCTACTCACTCACCACAAAAGCCGTACAATCGAAGATGAAAATCTAATAAATTCATGAATAATTTCTCTTATAGAGAACAAGGTTCAATAAGTTACTCAAGTTTAGCGTTAATAAACTATGAACATGAATAGTGATATGAAATGACATTTTGATATTAAAAAAGTGTAAAGTGAAATCAATCTGACTAAACTGTGCTCTGCCAATAGGGAAGCGAACCAAGGTCATTAATATGTATGAGTCGCAAATAACAGTCAGAAGGGAAGACGTTCCGGACTTATCTCCTCAGTATAGTTTTAAAGAAAGAAAAAAGAGGAGTTACTGGATCAGTTATGTGGCAGAAGTCAACATGGAGCTATACAATACACGCCCGTCGTAAATGGCGAAAATCCGTAAGGGGTCATGTTCTGGTTAACTCTGACTTTCAGCCAATCAGTGGACTGTCTAGAAATTACTAGGGATGAAATTAACATTCACAGCATGCGTGACCCACAAGGTAGTTTTTGAACAGTGTTTGTTACATATTGCGTCACTAAATCACGTGCCTAGCCGAGTCATTGATTAGTTATGGGAAATAACGGTTTCGGTGACTGAAACGTCATTAGAGTTCACCAAAATATGACCCTTTACAGAGTTTCGCCAGATCTTTATCCGCAATGGAAAAATAGAGAAGCGGAATAAAGATATGGTTTTAATCAGATTGATATTTACCTAAAAGGAGGTTTTCTAAATCTGAATAAGATCACTGAAATAAATCTATGCTATCTGCAACAATAGGCAAAAAGTTTTAAATTTAGTTGTAGATTTGTTAAGATTTTATGGAAATCCAAACGTAAGTTCTATATCTATCTAATCTAACAAACTGCATTGTAAATATAAGATTTTTGGAGGGGATGTCTTTCTGTGTATTGCTATTTATTTTTTAAATAAACAGTTGAAGTTCGACACTGTTTACCCTTTCGTACCTTGCCTTCTATGTACCAACAAAATCCCTATCCAGTTTGAGCTATGTGGCTAAAAGTAAGTTCAATGGTGTAACTGTCAACAAAAGAATATACATGTTCTATATATTATTTTAAACATCATTGAATGGAAGCATTTTCTGAATTGGGACTGAAAATTCTACACCAAGCTGTAGATATTTGAAGCTTATTGCATTTTTTTTTAAAAAAACGTGCACTGTAATCGTTGAGGAAAGGCGTGTTCATCTCATCAAAATGAGTTCTATTTTTAATGAAGTGATACATCCAAGCACAAATTATTCTATAGAATCAGCATACCTTCCTTAACAAAGGAATTCTCAGTCTGTTGATTAAAGTATGATGTCAGTGCTCATTTTACAAAGGGAACAAGTTCGATTCAATTATTTTTAAGTAATTCGGAACTTTGATAAATTAGGGCGAAGTTTGTAGAATGAAAATATATGATAATAGTAAATTAAAATAATTACTTGATATTTGACAGTACTCATGATATTTAAATATTCATTTTGACATTGTAAGGGTATAGGAAGTAGAAATAGGGTCATCTGAAATAAACAGTGTAAAGAATGTAGTTATCAAATGTTATGCAATTTAATGCAATGTACTGATTACTCATATTGGATGCTTGACGATTTCGAAATAAATACTAGTGTGTAAAACATTTTGAACTAACTGGTATAGGTCATATGAAACGTGTCTGATTGGAAAAATTAGAAAAAAATCCCCCAAAAAACTTTATATTTCACATAGTACAGTGTTATGAGCATATTCTTGCTTAGGATTTAGGGTAATTTACATACACGAACTAGAATATAAAATTCATAGTTAAACGCCTTATGATAAAATCCATTATTCATATTTTGTATATGTTTAAGATATGACTTTTTTTATCTCGCATTTAAAGTAAATCCCATTGTCATGAAAGGTACTTGACTTCCGGATGTACCGATAAACACGAACATGAAATTACTAAAAATGGTAAAAAAAATCTCAAAAA
This sequence comes from Pteria penguin, assembly GCA_035048485.1. NCBI lineage: Eukaryota > Metazoa > Mollusca > Bivalvia > Pterioida > Pteriidae > Pteria > Pteria penguin. The sequence goes on from CM068592.1 coordinate 10,820,661, forward strand.
TCCATAATGAAAACATGAAATGTACATATACTGTGTATTTCAAAATGCCAAAATATCTCAGTACGATACCTATATATGTAAGAATTTAAAGAAAATTCTGAAACATGAAATCAAAGTTCATACAATATATTGGTAAATTGATATACTAAATTCTTTTATGCATTAAAGCATTAGAATAGACGGTTGGATTTCAGAGTAAAGAACGAAGAAGTACTGAAGGGTAAACCATATCCCATTGTCCATGAAATAAAAAGACAATATCGTGAATAGTGTCATAATCCGACAAATGCGAATATGTATTGTACAGGTGTATGTATATCATATGTTATGTATTACGTAATAAATAAGCTGCCTTGACTTTAATATCCACTGTACTATATCAATATTTTCATTTTGTTTATTACTTCAAACCGTAACTGCAGCAAGACTGCTGTACCATTTTACCACCAAACTTGCAGCTTGGCACTTGGATTATTCGTTTTTCTACCACCACAAATCCTAGCGATTATTGCTCTCGCATATCTCTTTTTCATTTCTTACCCCCATAAACCTCTCCCATCCCTTACTAATAGGAGAAGGCATGCCCTTTCTAAAGTCACAAATAAGGCATACAAATGGGATAATACCTCATTACCTCAATACATTTCCGATTGATACATGTATTTATAACAAATTGTTAAAATGCCGTTATATGTCGTTTAGTTACTGTTTCTGATGGGGGGTAAGTTTCTCCCTTCCTTTCACATCAAAATTTTCCGTTATGTTCTTCTATATTAATTGTTCAAATCTCGCGATTTTTATAAGTTACCTTATAATCAGAATATTCATCGCGGAATTTGATATTCGGAATGCAAATAAGGAATAAATCGGTTTACAGACGTTACTCATAAACTATATATACTCTCCGTATGTACTCATATCACTGCTTGATTTTGCACGTAATGTTATTTACCAATAGGCGAAGGTTTCTTTTCTACTTCATACACCATTTAAACTTTATTGTAGCTTCAAACGACAAATGCATAAGACACTGACGCATAGTTACATTATCACAGTTCTTTACACCATTCTTTGTCTGTCTCTGTCTACTCACTAACCTGTGATATTGAATAATTTCCGTTTGTTGTCCGGGAGTTCCAAATATATAACTTCTTAATTTTCCGACATATTAAGTTAACTAATGTTGCATTATCTTAAGTTTATTAATGTCGCATTAACCACAGCATTTGTTTGGCTTTTGTCAAATTAAATGGTCGTCCTAAGTCGGTATCCTTATTGCACTACGATCAAATATTTTTGTAATGTGTTATATGTGCTAGTAGATTATTGATATTCATGTATTGTATAGATCCATGGTGACTTCTGCCACATAACTGAGCCAATAACTCCTCTTTTTTCTTTTTTGTGCGATACGGGCTATCCTTTCTCATTTTATGTTTTTGGTATCTCCGTTTAATCTCCTTTCCATGTGGAGATATGAATGAAAATTTCTCTAAACCAGCTTATACCTTAGCAACCCAAACCAATCCCAATCTATTAGCTATTACTGCCATCACAAACCCAATCTATTAGCTACTATTGCCATCACAATCCCAATCTATTAGCTAATATTGTCATCACAATCCCAATCTCTTAGCTACTATTGCCATCGCAAACCCAATCTATTAGCTACTATTGCCATCACAATCCCAATTTATTAGCTACTATTGCCATCACAAACCCAATCTATTAGCTACTATTGCCATCACAAACCCAATCTATTGTCTATTATTGTCATCACAATCCCAATCTATTACCTACTATTGCCATCACAATCCCAATCTATTAGCTACTATTGCCATCACAATCCCAATCTATTAGCTACTATGCCATCACAATCCCAATCTATTAGCTACTATTGCCATCACAATCCCAATCTATTACCTACTATTGCCATCACAATCCCAATCTATTAGCTACTATGCCATCACAACCCCAATCTATTAGCTATTATTGTCATCACAATCCCAATCTATTACCTACTATTGCCATCACAATCCCAATCTATTACCTACTATTGCCATCACAATCCCAATCTATTAGCTACTATTGCCATCACAATCCCAATCTATTACCTACTATTGCCATCACAATCCCAATCTATTAGCTACTATGCCATCACAACCCCAATCTATTAGCTATTATTGTCATCACAATCCCAATCTATTAGCTACTATGCCATCACAACCCCAATCTATTAGCTATTATTGCCATCACAATCCCAATCTATTAGCTACTATGCCATCACAATCCCAATCTATTAGCTATTATTGCCATCACAATCCCAATCTATTAGCCATTATTGTCATCACAAACCCAATCTATTAGCTACTATGCCATCACAATCCCAATCTATTAGCTACTATGCCATCACAACCCCAATCTATTAGCCATTATTGTCATCACAAACCCAATCTATTAGCTACTATGCCATCACAATCCCAATCTATTAGCTACTATGCCATCACAACCCCAATCTATTAGCCATTATTGTCATCACAAACCCAATCTATTAGCTACTATGCCATCACAACCCCAATCTATTAGCTATTATTGCCATCACAACCCCAATCTATTAGCTATTATTGTCATCACAATCCCAATCTATTAGCTACTATGCCATCACAATCCCAATCTATTAGCTATTATTGCCATCACAATCCCAATCTATTAGCCATTATTGTCATCACAAACCCAATCTATTACCTACTATTGCCATCACAATCCCAATCTATTAGCTACTATTGCCATCACAATCCCAATCTATTAGCTACTATTGCCATCACAATCCCAATCTATTAGCTACTATTGCCATCATAATCCCAATCTATTAGCTACTATGCCATCACAACCCCAATCTATTAGCTATTATTGTCATCACAATCCCAATCTATTACCTACTATTGCCATCACAATCCCAATCTATTAGCTACTATGCCATCACAACCCCAATCTATTAGCTATTATTGTCATCACAATCCCAATCTATTACCTACTATTGCCATCACAATCCCAATCTATTAGCTACTATTGCCATCACAATCCCAATCTATTAGCTATTATTGCCATCACAATCCCAATCTATTACCTACTATTGCCATCACAATCCCAGTCTATTAGCTACTATGCCATCACAATCCCAATCTATTAGCTATTATTGTCATCACAATTCCAATCTATTACCTACTATTGTCATCACAATCCCAATCTATTACCTACTATTGCCATCACAATCCCAATCTATTAGCTACTATTGCCATCACAATCCCAATCTATTAGCTACTATTGCCATCACAATCCCAATCTATTAGCTACTATGCCATCACAACCCCAATCTATTAGCTATTATTGTCATCACAATCCCAATCTATTACCTACTATTGCCATCACAATCCCAATCTATTAGCTACTATTGCCATCACAATCCCAATCTATTAGCTACTATTGCCATCACAATCCCAATCTATTAGCTACTATGCCATCACAACCCCAATCTATTAGCTATTATTGTCATCACAATCCCAATCTATTACCTACTATTGCCATCACAATCCCAATCTATTAGCTATTATTGCCATCACAATCCCAATCTATTACCTACTATTGCCATCACAATCCCAGTCTATTAGCTACTATGCCATCACAATCCCAATCTATTAGCTATTATTGCCATCACAATCCCAATCTATTAGCTATTATTGCCATCACAATCCCAATCTATTAGCCATTATTGTCATCACAAACCCAATCTATTGGCTAATGTTACCATCACAAACCCTGTCTTTTAGCTGTCTTTTAGGCATCACAAACCCAATGTATCAGCTAAATTTGCCATCTGAAACCAAATTTATCAGTTAATTTTGCCGTCCCAAATTCAATCTCTCAGCTTAGTTTCCTATCACAAATCCAATATATGAGTTTATGTTGCAATTACCTAATATTCCCGTCAAAATTATCTGTGCTTGATTTGAAATATGTTACATATTTTTCCGATATTTTTGCTCATGTCGCCTCTACTGCAAAAGTGATTCCAACTGAATATGTTGTTTTGTTTTTGTTGTTGTTGTTGATATTGGTGATGTTTTGTTGTTAACCTATTTAGGGTTGTGTCTTTTCCTTCGTTTCTTCCTTTATTTAATCTATACATTAACTTTTCTGAAACGTAGAGCATTGGAAAGATTAAAGGGGCCAGTCTTAAATACACTTCGTCACGTGGATCCGCAATGCAACTTTATTATTTAAATCTCATTTGTAGCTAAATAATAACGAGGCCATGACACGCTGATGGTTTTCCTTCATTCGTGAAAATCTAGCAGCCTGTCAAAGGCACACGGAATGTCGCATCAGTGAAGAATCTCACCACGCAACCAAACTGCATCATAAAACACCGTTAACCGAGATGGCATAATGTCAATGGGTCTCGCAGTTTTGTCATGGAACAGTGTCGACAGTTTATCTACGAGCCAATATTGGTGAGATACAAAAGATAGACACTTTCGGATCTAAGGAAGGTGTTAATTAATTGAACCAATGGGTTATATATGTATGATTTTTAAGTATCAAACTTCACTAACCAAACAACATCTTCATAAAATGGTTTAAGGGAAAAGGTAAGTTTAGAAGGAATTGAAATATTTGAGGGTAGTGCATAATGAAATAGACATTTCAGGTATCCATATTCATAAACGGTAAAGTTTGAGAAACACATCGAAATGAAAGCAAAGCCTCAGCGGAACATAAATCTTTATTATGTCTAATATGCCCTTGAGACCCAAAGAAAGTAAGAAAAATCTAGAGAAACTTCGGAGTCCCTCGAGCAAAAAGGATCAATAGACAGAAGGTCTTCTTTCTCAATGACGCCTTTAACCGACTCTAATCTTCAAAGAGTAAAACATTGCTACTTAATCTAAGTTTATGTTATGATATTATTTTTTTTATAAATTTCTAGAGTTTGTTTTATTCATCATTTAATCATTCTGTCTTTGCACTATTTACCTGCTCACCCACCACCAAACCAAGTACGCCACTGTTAACATACCATCGGTAAGGACATTGTGCGGAGTGTAGTAGAATAAAAAAAAAACCCTGAATTAGAAATTGGGCATGTATGTCATAATTCATTCATCAATGGTGCCAATACCAAGTCAAAATTGGGTTACAGTATTTCAATTACCACACATCTGTTGTAAATCACATTTAACCGAAAATTATTAATGAAACACCCTTAATATTTGGCGTAAATAAACTGTTTCAAATATCCCTCGCTTCAATTCTTCATTTTAATTGCATCTGGCATGAAATACATTCATGAATGACCTTCACATTTTGTATAGGAAACTGTAATATCTATATATTTATTACATGGTTATTACCGATAGTTCAATTTTTTCAATGAATCCATTGTAAACAAAGTGTGGAAAGGTGGGAGCTCTCACATTTGCATCTTTGTTCAAAATTTGGCAATGAATGGGATTAGGTTTCTGTTTCATTCATTTAAAAAATACGGTTAAATGAAGCAAAATTTGTCGTGTGATTAAGATTTTTCAGTTTACAATCCAGGTTGGATTTTTTTCTTTCTTTCTTTCTTTTTTTGTGCTTTTGTTATGTTTAATGCTATTTTTAGTATTTGCTTGCTTTTCAGGATATCTATGTTTATGAGTTTTACGTAGGTAGGAAGGTAGATAAGTTTGTAGGTTGGTAGGTATGTACGTACGTAAGTGCTTAGGTAGGTAGGTAGGAAGGTAGAGTTTGCAGTAGGTAGGTAGGTAGGTAGGTTAGGTAGGTAGGTAGGTAGGTAAGTGATGATGATAATGATGACAGACCCATCCGATGCAGTGCTACGCCTACTGTGACACGGGACCTCATTTTTAACAGTATCATACAAAAGGAAAAACACCGTTGTACCAAGGGCGGAAAACGAACCCAGGACCTCTAGGTCACGAGACGAGCACCTCATCCACTAGGCCACACCGACTGAAATAATAATAATGATGATGATGGCGGTGATGTGATGATGATGATAATGATGATGAAGATAATAATAATAATAATAATAATAATAATAATAATAATAATAATAATAATAATAATATTAATAATAATAATAATATTAAAAATAATAATAATAATAATAACAACAATGATAATAACTTTTATTAATTTTACTCAGTAGTAATACTGGTAGTGAGAAGTTTAATGATGATCACTCATATGTTACAGAATATGAAGAATTTCAAATTTCATGGTTTTTTCTAAAGTACTTGAATTGTACATTTATTTGAAGTAAAACATTTTGGGGTCAATGTGTACATGATGTCTCGCAGTTTACTCGTAGACTGTGCACCGTGTACATTTTATTTCAGAAAATAAAGAGACATGAAAGTTGGTAATTGCTTTCATTTATTCTAAATGCATCACTGGCGACAATTGTTATATTTTGGATACAAAAAGTAGTTCTGGTAATAGTTCATACGAAAGTTCGTTATACAGAAATAATATCAGTTTTATGACCAACTAAAACCGTCGATACAGAGGAAGTTAAGTCATATAAATCTGACGTTTGAATAAACAACGAAGTAGTACCGAGCAGTGTCAAACGTACAAAAATTTAAGTTACATAAAATTTCTTGCATATGAGTTTTGATTATTATTGTATTTAATTAGGAAAACTGCAGAGTGTTATGTTACGTACTGACGTCTACCATATCAAAAGATCTCTTTGTATGTACTTGCAAACTCATAAATTAGCCAGTCACAGAAAATCAGAATTCCGCGAAAATAAGTATAACTCTAAAATTGTCCGGTATGTCTGCCTTAACTTTATAGTTTCATTAGAAATTATAATCTGGGAAATGACTTAACGGTCACAAAGATGAACAAAAGTGAGTAATGCTATGTGTTTTACGAAATCTATTCCGGTCAATAAAACTCCTATCATGATGTGTAAAATTCAGACGTGTAATTTTATAGGGAAAGTTATAGAGGAATACATTTCTCGGCAATATATGTGAATATATTTAGTTTATGTGAAACTGGTGTAGCCCAGTGGATGAGGTGCACGACTCGTGACTGTGGGGCCCGGGTTTGACTCCTGATGTGGACAAACCGGTGTCCTGTCCTTCAGATGAGACAGAAGAAGTCGAAGTCACGTGTCGCGATAGGCGTGACACGTGAAAGATCCCCTTCTGCTTCGGAAGGGTCCGTTGCAAATGTATTTATTTCTGTACAATGCATCAGGCAGATGTCGTCACCATATACGTGAAATAATCACGAAAATGATTTTCCTGAAATTGAATCTTTTCAAGACAATAATAAATATCACAATTCATATATACGTGCATAAAATAAGTACAAATTATGCACATTTCGCATTTAGAACTTATGTCCCTTCAGTGATGCTCAAGTAAGAAACTGTAGAAATCAAATACATAAATATTTGAAGAGCAACCCAAATGTGAAAGCCAAAGAACCAGTATAAAAATATGAACATTTGCTCTCATTTTGTGAGCAAGAAATATTCGTAACAAAAATTTAAATTGCAATGCGACGTGCCATAGACTATAAGGTATTGACTATTATATGGTATGAGAGCAAGCAAAATACACTTTTCGTTTTAATCGAATAGTCCAGTTGTCGTTGGTATTCATAGTCACATGCGAGCAGGTTTGCTCTGTTGTATTGCAATGGAATACAAAACTGAAAACAGATGTTTGATCATGGGTGTTAAAAAGGAATTTCCTGATGTGTTTTATCATCTTTCCTTTCCTATCAGTACTTCGGAGCGGATAGTGAACTCCTAGGCATTGTTCCATAGTAAGCGTTGGCTCGTTAGAGATTCCTCCATGCTGCAGTATTTTATGTCAAAATGTGTGACCCTTTACCAGATAGAATGCTACAATAAAAGGTGAAAGATCCCGATGCGGTATCAAATCATAAATAACATAATAAGAGAATATTTTTTGTGACAAATTTCAGAAAAGAATGACCCTTTTTCTATCAAATGGAATGCCCACCAGTTCACCTGTCGTAGGTCAGTGGTTTAAATAAATAAACTTATTTCTTCCGACGTTTACTACTGCCGCGCTATATTTGTTTTTTGTTACTGGTTTTATATTACGTCGAGATTATTTCCCTCATATAGTGATATCATCTAACTGCGGCTTCGGTTTTTACCGTCTCGTCCAAACGGAACGAGAGGTCACCAACGAGCTGCGGTATGACATAAATGACGGACGTCTCGCTCACGAGCATATGCATCAAACTGAATGGGCTACGCCGACTCGGGTTTCTTGGAACGATGGTGACAAGGAATAAGTAAATAGTTTATCAGAAGCTGAATTTTCGATGCTTCTGTTTTGCTGTGACAAAAGTACTTGTGAAATCTCTCACAAGCAGCAATTGAACCATACCGACCGCCTACTCGAGTTAACCGGAATGATGATTATCAAGGAATAAATAATTATTTAGTCAAATGCTGAATATTTGTTTTACTGTGACAAGTATATTTTTGTACATTGTTTATTATTCCAAACCGAAGTAGTATTCTCCCTCAAACATAGCTCTTTTATTAGATTGGTTCTTTGTCTCTTATTTTTATGTCAGTTTAGAAATTAATTAGCGTGTATTTTGCATTTAATTAATATATCTTCTAATTTTTGATATTTATATGATCCCCTGAATATACATTTTAAAGGCGATGTTTTGAAAATCACATGGATAGTTAAGGTCTTATGTATTCAACAAGAATTTACTCTAGGAATTACTACAATATATAGCCTACGAGAAGTATCTTATACTGAATACATATTGATTGATTTTATTAAGTGAAGGGTGATATACCATTGATGATGGTAGTCAGAATCAAATATTAACGATAAACTAAAGTTTATTTTGCAAATTTAAAAAAAATATGTAAAGTATACAGTTAGTTGTAAAAGTATGTTGGTATTAAAAATCTAGATTTTAAATCTAGAGAGATGAATTATCAAGTACACTTTTGTGAAAAACTATAAAAGATATCCCGATCATGAAAATTCAATGGACAGGATTTTCATAGTACTTCAAATACAGATTTTCTGTGGAAATTCCTATTTTGGCATTTGCCATCACTAAATAATGCTGACCTCAATATAAGGACAATGATTTTGATGTCAAAAAAAGAAGAAGACCGAGGGAAAAAAAGTACAAAAATTAACAAAATTTGATGGTAGTCAGGAATTCATTAAAATATACTGTCATTTCTCTAGAGTATAACGAGAGAACAAGACCCCCTTTAAAGATTTATATCGGGTTTAAAAATTATTCTTGATACAGGTACCTGTATAGTTTTCCTCATAGCAATAACAAATTGTCCATCATCCTACCCTTTCGTTCATCTTTTGGTCCCTTAAATACACGTCTGTTACCATCAACACCCCATTCATTATTTTCACTCAATGAACAATAAATATGCACTTTGGTTTACACGGGGCTCAAGTGCATAAGCGACTCTTTTTAAAGGAAGTTTATAATGGGTATTAAACGTAGACAGTGTCAGTCATGTCTCCCCGATGCTCAGTGAGATATTTTCCACTTGAGGTAAGAATTTAATTTTTTTATGAACTACGCTAAAGGGTATGAATGAGATAAAATACATACCCGCTAGGTTATGATAAAACTTATTTGATTTTTACACCCGATTTATATTTTATCTAAAAACGACTTAAAGCATATTTAGAATACCTGCTATCGCTCGAGAACAGTTTTGATGTCAGGGAGAATTTTGTGATTTCTTTATATATATATATATATATATATATATATATATATATATATATATATATATATATATATATATATATATATATATACAAGTATGCGATATATTTTTATATTTTATATTTATCTATTTTTTAATCAGACTCGCGTGTAAGCGAGTTGTGTGATCATATTTCTTCATTCTTTTTACATTTATTTCATTATTATGCAGATCCGGGTTAGGTGTAGCTCAGTGAATGAGGTGTTCGGCTCGTGACCGAAGGGCTCCGCGTTCGACTTTCCCCTTAGGAACACCGATGCCCTGTCTTTCGAAGACAATAAAAACCGAGTTCCCGTGTCATGTTAGGCATGGCACGTAAAAGTTCTCACTTCTTCGGGAGGGTCCGTAGCAAAGGCATGGATTTACGTAGAATGTATCAAGCAAATGACTGATCAAATATTCTTATCCGCAGAAGCTAATTATGTTATATGTTACGTGGGTTCGAGTCCGATAGTCCACTCGTCTGTGTCCTGTCCCGTCGAAGATCCGAAATCCTCTATCATGACAAATATTGGCACTATTGCTCGCAGACCTCTTACAAAGACCTGAAAAGTGAAATAATCTAACCTGGTGTTAAAATAGTAAACAACAAGTATGAAATACTTCGTTAAACTCTATTTCTTTCATTTGATTCACCTATGTTAATCCATTCTCTACTATTGTTTTCTGAGATGTTTGCCGTTAATACAGAATTCTTTAATGAATTGTTCATATCACCGATCATCATTGTTATCTTCAAAATGACATTTACTGGATTTCATGATAATGACATATATAATATATTTTTGATGAGAGTTACCGCAGTTGATAATAGAAAATACCTAGAAAATTCGTTATAAACAAACGAACATCGGAAAGAATTGTCCCTTTGCGTCATTTCATGTTCTAAGCGGTGTGAGGTCTCCAAAATGCAAGCTCAGCGCTTTGGTCTATAAATACTACATTTTGCACATAAATAGTTGAAATACATACCAGCACAATGTGCACCCATTCAAGATCTTTGCCAATGCATTCACTGTTATATCGTATCTTCTTTTATTTGCACTGTATTAACTTGTAATCACATCAGAAACTCCACAGTGAGTTATTGATAAACTTTAATATTTAGAAAAACGAATATTCCAAGTATTTCCGATTGTAGAGATAAGTCACAAATCGAAATAATTAATCAAACAGGTTTATATGTTTAAGTGTCTAAAAATATAATATGATAAGAATTCTTATTATAAGTTATAAATTAGTTTAATAAGTACCCATTGATTATTATTATTGTTATTATTATTATTATTATTATTATTATTATTATTATTATTATTATTATTATTATTATTATTATTATTATTACTGTTATTATTATCATTATTATTATTATTATCATCATTATTATCATCATCATCGTCATCATTATTATTATTATTAGGATCGTTACGATGTGTTTTGAAGGTTTTTGACGATATTGAATTTTCACCAAATAGATAATTTAAAAAAAGATAATAAAATAAATAAACATTTGTAAATATACAGAATAAAAAGAAAAAAGTTTCATCGACGAGGTTATATAGAGTGCCGTTCTAATTACTAGAATAAGTAAAAGCGAGCATTAAGCCATCTGACTCAGTCGTATGACAAAAGTCATCACAGAGAGAAAAGCAAACAATAAATACATAGAAATACACCACCAAAGAGTAACTCTAATGCAGTTGAAACACCGTCTTGAGAAGGTCAAAACAGCTATTCAAATATTATATTTAACCAAACAATGTTTTACTTTCATGTCATGTCATTTTCGAATGAGAGTTGCATATTACATTTCCTTAATTCATATACACAGGTATTTCATTGTTGTTTAATTCTTTCTCTTAAAAGACAGCTGAAGTATGATGAATTGAAAGTCAAATACAATGCGCGGTTACTTCATTCTCCTGTTATTAGTTATATACATTTTGTACAATTCAATTTTACTTTATTTGTCAATTCCTTATCCCTCATGAACTCTTCTCTCTTAATTATGATTATTTCCGTGTCACCGAGAAAGAAAAACTTCGAAAATGTTTCGTTCGTTGTATTCATGAACGGAGGGTATATTTATAACACAAATTTAAATGAAGAAAACAAGATTTCAACAATACCGGGTAAGGTTAAAGTGTTTGAATAGAGAATATGCCCTTTATGTTGTGACAATAAATGAATGTCTGGTAGTCCATTTGAGTTTGGGTTGAAGGATCCAATTCACCGATGGTAACTGAAACCTATGAGAAAGAATTCTTGTCTGATAATATTTTGGGATGTTCCTTATTCTTCTCTGAAAATAAAATTCTTTAATTTCTTTCGTGATATTAAAATTTTACAAATCGACAATTTTAACTAATACGCGCATACAACACATTATGTAGTCTCTTGCCATTATGAAGTTTTCAAACCACTAATACTACTTTGAATTAAATTCAATAACTATTTCTGGACAACAACAACAACAGTGAAAACAGAAAAAAAAAGAAAAAAAAGGGGGGGGGGGGTGTGAGAGAAATACTTCATACACACGACATTCTACATTCCATCGGTAGCTCTGTTCGGGAATATAATTTCTTTCTGTCTTCCCTTCCTGCATTTTTTCATTCCTTTTTTCCTGTATGTCTTCCTTTCTATATACACGTTATTGCGGGGAGTGTAGGGCTCTCCCTCATGCATACATACTTATTTTCTTTACTATGTTAATGAAAAAGATAAATTCATTCTAAATCAGTAAAAATACTGTATACATGTATGTAATAGTGGTGATCCAAAATTCTCTCGTCACATGAGTAACGAAGCATGTTAAGTTTATCTGAAACTGAGTTTTGTCCTATATCTGTCTAAAGATGATGTAATAGTGGGCGGAGGGCGATTGTGACTATGTATATATTAAATATGATATTAAATATTTATATAGTATGTCCAATAGATTAAAAGTCAGTGCTCTAGATTATGTAATCTAAGCTTCCATCTGTATATATAAATTGATGAAGTCACGAAAATCTATACCTGGACGTACCACGTTTCATTTAATATCTCAGCGATTAATACCTAGTATTTTATATATTTATTTTTCAATTATCTATTCTACTAATATACAAAAGGAAACAATGGTTGATTCGAACCAAGAACCGTCCGATCTTGAACCGATCCCATCTGGTTTAATCTTATCTGTATTAGATATTTGAACTGCAGTGTTAACTAGTATCATAAGATGCAGATGTGTTAATGCTTGCAAAAATACTACTGCTGACAGATTTTATTACATTCGATTATAACGCTGAATATAAACACATCTTTTATCGCAATATAAAACCGCACGCCATTGTCGAAACAGAAGAGCATCTAATTTGATACATTTTAAACGAAATAAAATGCGCCGGTCTTTAATTTGGGATATGATATGGTTGATACCGTCTTCAGGCGATACCATAAACTGTTCTTAAACATACAAATTATTCAGGTGTAAATTTTCCTTCTTAATTCACTCTGAAAAGCGAGACAGAGGAAATGTGGGCGAAATCTTCGCTAATGTAATAAATACGTTCAGAGACGTGTTGTTTATATAATGCTGTTGATGATGTGATGAAACCGATACCTGCCTTTAAAGTTAGATGAAAAGTAAACAGGAAAACTGTTCTAACTATATTTCATGAGACGCAAAGTAAACTGAACTATAATGACCTGTGAGTGACCCGATATTGTGCAAAGCCATATAGCATGCATATCTTTTAGAGTCTCTTTCATTTTTTGTTGAAATGTATTAGTGTAAAATGTATAAGTAGCTGTTCTGATGAGACATAAATTTATTTCATCTTTAAGATAGACAACATACTGCTATGACTTGTTCAATAATTTTTGTCATTCCGTAATAAATATAGTTCATATGTAAGTGTATCAATTTAGTTCAAAGTGTGAAAAGGAGTGGGAGAGTCCCTGTATTTCTGAATAAATCATAAAAATCTAAGCTCAGGTAAAGATTTCTAACTGCTGCTTCGGGTGGTTCCATTGTAAATATTTTAATTTCTTTGTGATGCATTATGGTGATGCCAACATTGTAAAGTAAACAAAATTTTGGTTTGATGTCAAAAAAAAAAAAGAAAACAAAACAAAAAATAGTTGAAGTTTTTATATTGATTTATCAGTAATATTTCTTTTTCATAAGGGAATACAACTGACACTTTTACATTGTACATACTTGAATGATATGTTACTGCCATGTAGTAATTAGTCGATTGCAAGATCCAACTTGGAAACAATATTAAAACTCAAAAAACATAATACAATTATGAAAAACAGGTTAAAAAATTATATCTGTATAAAGCATCCCCTGCACACCAATCACACCTGCCATGAATCCGTTATTTTCACGATATAAATGGTAGGTATTAATTATAACCAGTACAGATGACTAAACATCTTAAGAAAATTTTAAGAAATAAATTAACATTCTGGATAATGGCAAACAAGAACATTTTTTGTGATACATTGCGTTTGGTACGTGGTATTTTTAGGTATATTTCTACTGTTTGCACATCTCCAAGATACACGTACAGAAAACTTACTGCTGTCATTATGAAATGGGCATTGTAACACTTATTCCTCTTTAGTGTAGAGTGTAAAACTTAAGTTATATTACATCTCACTTTTGTTGACTTATTCTTGACAATGTCTAGTGAATAAATAAAAAGTAAAAATATTGTTCAGTAGAATCGGCAACTAGAAACATTATATTCAGATAACACTTCAAACGCCATGGACCTAAGGTACAGTTCTGACAAGAAGCGAAATGCATACACGGAAATACAATCAATAAGTAAAATTATTCGTCAGGATTAAACCTTTGCGGAACTTTTCCAGTATCAGCGGGCGATAAATCGTTTTCTATTTCAATTTCCCTTACGATCGAGGCACATACTGTTTCTAATTTAAGTCTTTATTTTCCACTTATAATTGATATCTTTAAAGGCCTATATCACAGCGTGAACCGAAACAAGTGTCATACCAACCCAGGTCACATGACATAGAATAGAGTAGGAAAATGTCTCAGATCCGAATTATATATGTATATAGTGCACTTAATCAGTATTCGAGTCCATGTGTGTATGTTTAAATGTATAATCAGGTCGGTAGGCATTCAGTTCACCTCATCGTTTTCCGTATTTAGAAACAATTAGAATTCTGCTTAAGCGATTTACTTCTATATATAAAATGTGAAAAGCAAAAGTGTTCACTTTTTTTTTTCTTTACAAAAGTGTTCACTTTTTCACATTTCTAGAATATTTTTCCAGCAAGTTTATCATTAGCATCGCTGAACAAAAAGCACTTTTCATAATAAAGTGACAGATATTAGAAAAACAATGACGAGTCAGTTAAAATAGTTACATTAATTGTAATTGTATTCGAGTGGTACATGCAGTCTATATAGCAGTCATCGAAACATTTAATACTATCCAAGTCGAAATTCGATCATTCGTCAAAGATTCGCCCATACATATATAGCCGTTTTACAATTGTTGTTAGTGGAAAAGTTGAGGAAAACATTTTTGAAGAAAAATGGACGGCAGGTATAACATAGTGCACCTAGAAAAGATACAAAAGATAATAAAAATTTCATGCAAAACGCTACATTACTATTAGAACAAACAGAAACAACGATGCCGACTTCGGCACTTCATACGTAACATTTTATTTTATCTATTTCTGTATTTGTGCTCATCGATATGTTGTTCAACCATGAAATGACGAGACTTTGCAAGATATTCTATAAATATATACTACATACGTCACCTCAGATAATAACGAGGACTCTATCTTTTCGTTATCATGATTCGACAGTTGATAAATTAAACTCAACAAAGGTTGTTTATTTATGATCACAACAGGTAATCTGATCTTGACAAAAAGAGAGTTCATTGTTAATGTCGCATGATTTTATAGATAGAGAGGTTCTCAGTGATAACAAGTTACAGGGCCTTATATAATACAAACCCAGTATGACTTTCATATGGCATGGTTTTACCTAAATGTGTCATTGTCATTGCATATGACAAATGGACAACAAGTGAGTATACATATGTTTTTCTCTCTTTATTTTTTTTTCTTTTGTATTATCTCCTTTTCCTTTTATTCAAGTTTCTTATTTTGGACGTTTTTGTATATCCCATTACTATTCTCTCTCTTTCTCTCTCTCTCTCTCATTTCATAATCTCAATAACTTTAATTTAAAGTTGAAATACAATGATCAGTTATCTTTGAAAATTGCAGACAATTTAATTTGATACATGATTTTAGAAATTGCATGTCATGTCAGCAGAACTAACACGTTCTGCATTCTCTTACCTTTATAACAGTTACAATATACACGTATTGATCAAATCATGGATGCATTAATTACATACTCTTATACATAAATTAGGATTAAATTTTGTTTCAAAAACAAGAATATCTTATTACTTGATGTATATCGAATTTCTGAAATCGTTGCTCATCTAAAACCAATTTGGAAATTAAATTGACAAATGATATTTTAAAACCCCTTGGCATTATAACGTATACCATTGATATTATGCGCTGTAATACTGACATTTTCCGGCATCTAAATGCCTTCATCCGGGTAACAATGGGTTCGCTTCCTGTAAACACAACGGAAATACATTTCGCGTTACTCAGGTAACAGTTATTTATGCATGTCTGCGTAGGCTGAATGTTGGATATACCAAGTCATGGTAAGTGTTTAAATGGTCTGATTCATTATGCAACTAAAAAGTTGGACACCTCCTCTCTAGTAGCAATATGTTCTATCTAATTAATGTATCATGATCACTCAAAAGTAATAAATTAGCAGATGTGTTCCTCATAAATATAGAATACTAAGCATTATACGCTTATCGGGTACCAAACCAGTATTTATTAAGTGAACTAGATGTAAAGTTGCCATATAAAATCTCTTTTGCTTCTTTCGCAAGAATGACCATATAATACCTTAGTCACATTTTACAATTGTTCTACAGATGGTCATAACTAAATTTTCTATGACCGTCATGAAATTATACGAATCAACCTAAAACTAAGGAGTATATCCCTCATGCATAGCTCTGTCCTTAGACTGATTCTTTGGTTCACCTTTTCGGTCATTTTGGTTTTAATACAGCTCTTCAAGTATTTGTATGCTATTAGAATTCCAACCATTCGGCCACGAGCATCACTGAAGAGACACAAGTTATATAAGTTCATATCTCAGTTAATACGTTATTCCAGAGCTTGTTCAAATTACAGTGACTTTGTTCTGAGAGCTAGGCGACATACAGTGAGGCTGCTCAACCAGGGTTATATATGTGCTAGACTAGCAACGTCACTGAGTAAATTCTATGGTCGTTACGAGACTCTTATTACTCCATATGATATCTCGTTATCCAGACTTTTAAATGATATTCTGGACTGAGACCGTTTCCGATCATTTTACACAGATTTGACACCTTCTATACTAGAAGGTTACCTGCTTCGACTTCTCCATATGTAAATACATATGGAATTTACACGATCTGACTCTTTCTACTGGGTATATGTGACGGGTGTTGCTAGCAAGCAGGAGATGCTCACTCTCCCCGGGCACCTGATCTCACTCCATCACAGGGGTTCACATATGCTCTTCACGTATACATATTTTGTTATTTTCCATTTGTTTTTCATTTTCACTGATTTTGTATGTCCTCTGGTTTTATGATTTTTGGACTTGTGCTTTGGATTTATCCATCATCTTTACATTGTCGAAATGCGCATTTGGTGCACAAAATTAGAAAGTATATATGTTTTATATTTATTATATTATTGCTTTTTTTAATAATATAAGAACGCATGTATCTGTATGAATTTATTGCGTAATATGCGCAATTCGATAACTCCTCCGTGGTACTTACATCCAAAGAAATTCCAAAATTTTGTAAGAAAACATTCCTAAATTGTTGTGTTAAGTAAGAGGTTTTTAAGAGGAAGTAGGGTTTTTAAAAGGTCAGTATGTAGGTGCTGTACACTCACATCAACGGAGGACATCATTGGACCCATGAAAATAAAGGTTAGACCAGGTGCGGGGGAAGAGTTAGAATTCCCTAACTGAATAGACACAATCGCCCGTGAATGCCAATAACACACCAATTACGGAGAGAACTGACTGACTGACTGATTTTGTTTTACGTCACACCACGGATATTGCACGTATATGGTGACGGCATCTGCCTATTGAGGGGCATACAAATTTTGACCTTTGCAACGGACCCACCCGAAGCAGTGAGGGATCTTTAACGTGCCATGCATACCACGACACGGGGCCTCGGTTTTTACTGTCTCATCCGAAAGACAGGACACCGGCATGACCAGAGTGGGACTCGAACCCCGGCCTCCCGATCAGGAGTCCAGCGCGATACCACTAGGCCACGCCGGCTTAATTACGGACAGGAAAAACAATAAAACTTCATACACAAAATGAATATGAACGAACACTGCATAAAAGTTAACACAGCCATACACCGGACGTAAGGATTAAAGAAATAAAATTATATAATCTACTCGGCTTTTCTATCGAGTATCAAAATAAAATGTTATGTATTAAACCATCAAAACTAATATCTATAACTTTCTCGAAATCCGAGGGTTCATAATATTTAATCATATGATGGAAACACACCACACTCCAGAATCATACGACATAAGAAAAAAAAAACGTCCTGAAATAGTAAACTTTCCTTGTCTGCTAGCCTCACAATCGGTTTAGTAAGTGTAGTATAGTTTTAATAAGGGAGCTATATCGTCAATAAAAGCAGTTTACAGGAAAACCGCTTGTAATGCGATTAACACACCAACTGTCTGACGATTATGACTTCAATTGATCATTCTGCGGATGTTTTACGATGTGTTTTCAATCTGCTCAGTCGTAATTGCTCTGCATGTTCTTCACCTATGGTCCATGAGATGATCGCAAAGGCCATTGATCTTGTAGTTGGCCTCTCTTCAGCTTTATAAACATTTTTTCTTTGCGGGTTGCATGCTAACAGAGCGGTGTGGACGCTTTGACGGGTCTTTTCAGAGGAGATAAAATCCTATACCTCCGACTGTTAGTCGGGACTCCTACAGATCAAGGATCTGAGCTCGCTTACAGACGGGCAGAGCACGTTTTACATATATTGATGTTGCTTAATGTATTTTTTTTTTAATGCTTTACCTAGAATCATGTTTTATGTGCATGTCCTTGGTGATCTGTATCATACAGCTTAGTCAGATGTCTTCTACTTTCTCTTTTTCGACTTTTGTCATACACCTGAGTCACATGTCTTATGGCTTATTTTTTAGAGTATTGAGTGATCACGCATGATATTGAAAGATAACGTTACAAAGTTGTAAAAATAATGTATATGTTTTTATTTTTGCAATATCCCAAAACGTGAAAGTTGGTCTTTATACATTACAAATGACGTAAGATCATTCTTTTGTAGGATTTTGTTGAATAAGATTTTTGAATAAGGTGTATATAGCGATTAACCACGCCGCACGAGCGGGAGTCAAATGACACTTTAGTCGTAACTGTAAATTCATATTTTTGTGACTTCCTTTATGTATCTGTTTTTAATATCATTATTACCTGCTTCATTTTGCTGCCCATAGGATCGAATCTGTGATATGATTGAGTTAAATTTCCCACATCCTGTATACAAATTTCACCATTATATGTAACTTTTCGATATTTGGTACAAAACTTTCATTGTTAGAGATAAAGAATCAATAAATGGAAAAATAAAATCTGAAATTAAAAATCATTCCCATATATTATATAATATATTATTAAAATACCTAAATATTCTTACATTTACTGTTATTTCTTTACATATTAGTTTATATTTAAGTATCGTGGTAGTTGTGAGATAAACAAAAACATTAGAGTGAATAAAGTAATATTTACAGCTATGTAATATAAAAGTTTTGTACTATCATTCCCACTTTTCTGTAATGCCACGCAGATATCTTGGTATGTTTTCCACTTCACAAATATAAAATATCAGACAAAAGAATTTAATTTTTGTCTGTCTTACAAATTCTTTGGGATAATTACACATTGTACACCGCACGTTGTCCCTTTAAAAATTCGAACAGAAATACAAAAGATATACTAAATGTCTAATTCACACTTCCTCTTAAGCCTGTCATTGGAGCAGGATAGGCGATATAAACAAGACATAAATGCCAAATGTCATAATTTTACAATCGTCTAACAGATTAATATTTAGAGAAACAGATATCAGCGGGGTGAAAGAGTACGCATATGACAAGGAAAAATAAACAATGGTTGTAGACGTGTAACTAATAGACCTTGACACAAAAATAATCTTTCCTACCACCCCGCAGACTTCATTATGCTTCTGTCACCGGATACGATAATTTAGGGGTAATGTAGTGTAGACGGTGATACAATTAACGATGTTCACATAACATTAAAACGGCGTTTTGATCTCTCTCCCTCTCTCATTCAAGGTGCAGATTTTTAGTAATATGCGACATCCGGGGTTTTTTTTCCTTTTTTTTTTGTATAGTGGAGATATTAAGAAAGAGAAAATTTGTTCACATACGATGATCATCTAAACTTACCACTATAAACGACCGGAGATGATTCCAGATGCAGAGCAACGTATAGAAAATTTATACTCAGATGCCCTCTTGTCTTTGTCATTCATTGAATAAATTCAATATCGATATGTATGTCAGTGTCACGTTACGATTTCCGGTCTTTAATATACGAGCTGATAGGTATTGATAAAGCTGTTAACATTGCAATAAAATTATACTTTTTTCAAACATTTAATATTTCCCAGGTGTTTAAATTAGGTATATATCACCAATCGTAAATAACAAGAAACTAGTATCGACTACAAAAATGAGGATCATTAGCGAAACACATCATGTGAAAAAGAAGTCTTAAATTTCATAACTTTTACAAAATGGAGTTTAATTGAAAATTGTGATATATGTTATGGAAAAAAGTGTATGAAATTTTACACCATATGACGCGGTTTAAATTCGCAGCATATTGATTATCAACTATGAAAGAATAATCATTTTGCACTACTATTCAATTTAAATAAAATACTAAATAAGATGCATATCGCTTTGATCAATAATCTATAAATATATGAAGCAGAAAGCATAAAATGGGTGGTTTGTTTTGGCCTGCGCCGTGGGTGATCAGGCAGGGTAAATAAGTAACTCCCTGCTTATTCATTCGTAAAACCACGTGTTTCGTTTGTGCACCTCCTGGTGAAGAAAATAACGCTGCATGGGTTATACTAGCCAACCGCGTGTCAGACATTAAATAACCTTGTTTTGTTATTCCGAATGTAATGTAATGTGTTTACTTTTCATCTGCTGCACCTCCGATGCATTCTATTGTTATGTGGGACCATATATATATCGATAATTATATGACTTAAAGTTAGTATGAGCAGCGTGATTATAAATACCTCTTCACTATAGAAGGTATGTGTGTTGTTTCGTGGCAATTTTACATTTTTTTTTTCAGAAACGAAATGAATTTTGGATTGGAATTTGAAAAGATGAACGGTTTGTCGATTTACTTTGGAGAAGAGCATTTTATTCATTTATAAAACATCATCATAACAATTTATTCATATCGTTTTCCTCCTCCTCCTCTTCTTCTTCTTCTTAATAATAATAATAATTATCATTATTATTATTATTGTTGTTATTATTATTATTAGGAATAGTAGCAGTAGTAGTAGCAGCAGCAGTAGTAGTATTGTATTATTATTAATGTTATTATTATTATTATTATTATTATTATTATTATTATTATTATTTATTAAAAATAGATTTACATATCACAAATCAGTATCGAGTGATTCATAAATAAACCTTCGTTCAATTTTATATGATGTAAACGCTCTTATATTCCACATACCACTTTTTACTGGGACTTTCATTATGACAATATTGCTTTGATCGTGACGTCACAATAATTTGACGCAAATTAGTGACAGAATATCGACTGTATGTCGGATATTGTCCATTAGATTTTGTAAACCTGCAGGAAAGATCATTGTGTATATCGTATTTCCCATTTCGACCATGAAATTCAACATTTATCAAAATAAGGGACGGTCATTGTAACATAAGTATCGGGAAACAAATTTCCAAGCTCCATTCACAAAATATGATTTTGAAAGGCTATTGAAATTATTCATTGTTTTACTTTTTCAGATTAAACGATGCACATAGCCGATAAAGAATGCACTGCGCGAAGTTTTGTCTTACTTGCCTTTCTATTAGATATAGGTGAGGTAGATTCATTGTATTTTTCTATTAATGTATTCATTCACGATTATTACATGTACAAAACTTAACAATTACCTTGGTAAAATGCTTGTTCATTGCACATATCAATTCTTGCCATTTCGAAAACAATATGCCAATTTAAATGCACTTTACTTCCACACATCAAAGTAAAAATGTGTAAATAATACTAACAGCGAAACTGTAAATAAACCTCTTATTCAGTATAAAAATCTATAAACGTCATGGGACATTTCAGTTCACCGCAAGCAAGAATACTGAGGCTAGTTAAAAGTATATTTGTAAATCATGATATATATAGAACATTTGTTAAAGTTTCGTAAATGTGAGAATACCAATATAAGGAGGAAAAACTCAAACATATTGAACCACGCATTAATTAGAATTATGTGTATTGATTCATTAATCATTTTTTTTACTTCACTCCAATATTATTTTACGTATATGATGAAGACATCTTCCTACTGCAACGTATAGGAATTTATAACTTTGCAACGGACCCACCCGAAACAGTCCGGACCGTATACGTGTCACGATTACCATAGCTTTAATTGTCTCATCATCAAGAAACTGGTGTACCCATGGCGGTAGTCGAACCTCCGAGTACCTTTTCCACGGAGCCTCACCTGATTAATAAAGTTACAAAATACACTGTGTACAAAGTCTTAGAAGAAAATCATCACCAGCAGTGTTGATAAAAAAAAATACCAAAAGTTGTCAGTAAAATATACATTCTTAACTGTCAAACGCTGTATATATACCTGCTGGAATAGGGTACAATAGAATTTAAATTGATCCATTTGTGACCTTCCTCATATACAGTAGATTATTAACTGTGAAATCGTTAATATTCTTGTAAATAATATTACAGTATTTGAGCCATTTCCATTTTCGTAGACACTGTCGATTTCGTTCTAAATTAGGCTATCAAAACTTTTCTGTGATCTGCTTCTGTTCTTTAAATTTACAAGTTTTTTCTTCAAATTTAAAAGTTTAAATCGGGTGAAAGTAAAGTTAGAAGTAGGTTAGCCCAGCTGCTATGACTGTGTTATAGGTAAATATTCATTATCCAAGATATTGATTAATACTTCTATCATTATTTATCATTTTCTGTCCCCTCCCGACTTACTTTCTATACTTTATATGGGACAGTACATCAGCGTAGTGGTATATGTTCTTACGGAACAGGTTCCCACTGCTTCGATGGAATCTGTTGCAGCCGTAAAGATATTATGCAATGCATCAGGCAGGTGCCGTCACGATTAAAGATAATTTTAATGCAGTGTTAAACAGTAACCAAATAATATATTGTTTTAAAACTTAGATCGTACATTGATAAATCTTCGACTATATCTACGTAAACTTTAAGAAATGGAATGTGCAATCGCCGACACCGTGGTAAGGCCAGTGGAATTTTACGGATACAGCACACAATTCATATTTTGTCATCCACTTTTCTTGAAGTATCTCATGCGTCTACGTACCATTTCCGCGTACGGCAGTCTTCGCGTATTCATAGTTATTATTTACAGTATAAAGAGGCAATTACATATGTGAAAGTTGCTTGCAGGAGCTTCTCATAGTAGAGTTAGGTGATTTATCCGAATGGCATTTGCAATGTAGGTGAAGTAAATCGAAATTGAAACAAGAGTAAATTACATCACAAAACATAATGTATTTACAACGCATTACAGTAAAAGGCTAAGGCTTAGGGTGATGAATCGACATAACAGACTGAGAAGATGTATATACACAAACTGACACGTCCATTTTAAACAATAGATTATCTTTCAGCAACAAGTCAATCATGCAGTGTCAACATTAACAGCCGAAATATCACATCATCAAGTTCGACATTAACGTCACTGGAATCCCCAGGATACAATGATGGAACGGGTTTATACTCTAGGTATGTTCAATAATAAATATCAGAACATGTATATATGTATAAATTTTGTTGTATCATGCGCGCATTTCTACAACTTATGTCTCTCCAGTGATGCTCAAGGCCTAAATTGCTGAAAACGATATTTGAAAGGCAAATTTAGTATCAAATTGACTTAAAAGTAAAAGCATAATAATCAAATTAAGGACAGAGCTATGTACGGAAGTATGGAAGGGACATGAGGAAAAAAATTATGTCGAGATTAAAAGTCGTGTGCCCGAGATAATTATGTCGTTTGCATTACATAAAAAGTCGTGCACACGAGATAATCATGTCGTGAGCACGACTTATTAAGTCGTGTGCACGAGATATTTATGTAATGCACACGACTTAATCAGCCAATAACAACATTTCTCACATAATTCCTATGGGTTTTCTTGCTTTATCAGAGATCTTACTGAATAAATTTCTGATTTAGAAAGAGTTCCCATGGAAATTAAGAACCATGGTGCTTCAGCTACATTTTATAATTTTGTTGAAATCAGGGAATGATCCAGGATTTGGAATAAGGATTGGGAGGGGGGGGGGGCGAAGTCCGATGAAAGGTCTGGGGACCGCCTAGATCCCCTAGCAAGTCTAAAGCTTCGTCTTCCCTCCCCCTCCCCACGACTTTGGCAATTTTGGGACCTTCAACTGATCGTCCTCAGTTGGTATCGCAGCTGTTGTGTCAAAAAAGTTACAAATGCCCTTTTCCCTTAGTAAGTCGTGCATTCGAGATAATTTTTCCACATGTCCTTCCATACTTCCGTAGCTATGCATGGGGGAGACAAACTTTAATATCACTCAGTAATTTGAAGTGAATATGTCGAGTTAGTACAAAGGTACTGAAAAATGGGCTGATGACTATTTTATTCCTAAACTTTGTAAGGGGTTTCGATTCGAAATATAAGTTCTCTACAGATACACAATTTCTTTACTCAAAACGCACTAGTAATATTTAATAGCATATTTCACATATATGACGGTCAATGTATAGTGATAAAAGACATCCCATTACTATATATGTATGATAAACTCGTTAACCACTAACTTCCACTTATTGGTGATACAATCCAGGTCAGGCAAAGTGAAGAAACATCGTGTTTTTTGTGCTGGTTCTTTGTTCTATTATACTTTGAAAATCAAGAGTTCTTATATTCAAAGCGGATGTAGCTACCACACCGGTATACACCTACTCCTTTGTAACTGATCTCATCTATAATTTTCGGGATCTAGGCACATTCACAAAATTGCCACAGCGGTCTAACACTAAGTGCACTCAGTTTACAGTTTACCACCCGCATTTAACTCTATATTATACGTATATGTTGGCCGTTAATTTGTGATGAAAAAGGAAAACCGAACTACCAAGATAAGACGGGGGTGGGTTTTTTTTTTTCGTAAACTGGGTTATATTGCCATTTGTTCCTTCCGGGAACAAAACTCGTATGTAACAGATGTGAGGGTATTCTAGTGCGAGACCATAATTTCCAAGGTTTGAAAATGTATGCTATGTATTTCATTTAGTGATTCCATTAATCTTACATGTGATGGTACGATACATGTTAAAAACTTTAGACTATTTGGATTTATATGATTATATGCTTATTATTTTGATGTCATTTAAAGGCACTGATTGTACACATGACATCATCTAAAAAAATGCTTCAATCCTAGTGCCGTCTGAAAGTACTTTAACACAAAACATTGACCTGACTGATCAAACAGAGGACACTTATTTCTGTCATACACCTTGGTTAGCGATTGATATCAGTGTCAACCGCATTGTGTTGTTTTATGCCACAGTAATATAATACCATAATAATATAATATAATAAGCATATTATAGTAAAAACCATTATGAAGTTGGTTTGTTTGGTTTTTTTTTTTTTTTTTTTTGTTTGTTTGTTTTTATTATTTTTTTTTTTTTTACATCATGTTCACTTCTCTAAGCGCATTTAAACTTTATCGCCTACCCTGTCTACCAATTTTCTTTTAGTCCTTTTATTTAAAATTTGAACCGTGTCTTCTCCATTAAATGTAAATCTCTTTGAGAGAAATATTTCCTTAGTATTTATCTCGTTAAATTCTCTAAAAATAAATGCATATGCAGTGTTTATCTCGATTGTTTGACGTCTATTCAATATCACATTAACACATGTTCATTCGTGTTTCCCCTAGTGATATGGATTGCTGGTGGATGATTGATTCAGGAGCAGATGACCTGGTTGTACTGATATTTTTAACATATGACATTGATTGCACGGACAAGATATATATATACGACGGTAAGTCAACATTCAGAGCTAACATGCCTAAGTCGTAAAGATGTTCTAAACAAAACTGAATGGTCAGGATTCGAACTCTTCCAAAATCTCGTAGATGTATTCTTTTTCGGAGAGAGCCTTACAGAGTGAAATTTAATGTCTCAGAATATATTAATATGGATGCTTGGCACACAAAAGATATGTGCGTGCATACGTAAAATGACGGAAAGAAATGAGACGGTGAGGCGCAATTTCGAGATGAGTAAAATCACTTTAAAGTTTTACCCAATCAATTAATATGTACGTATTGGTGTTATGAGACTCTATAACCGAATGAGATACCGTCACCCTTTATACTTTGAAACTTTTTGCATTGAACTAAACTGTGAATTCATTTGGGGTCTGCCAATGATTCGAACAGCAAAACAGCGCAGTTTAATATAATTCTGTAGATTTAAGGAGCATGTTAGTAATGATTATATTTGTAGAAAAATAGCATACAGATATAAAAACAAAAAGACAAATTTCCGCTCTTTGATTTGCTTTTTTAAAACGAGTTTCATTTTGCTGGTTTATTTTGATCACTCAAAGCTCAGAATTCCTCTTTCAGTATACTATACTATGTAATTAGGCTTCAAATGTGCAGTATAACATTAAGATACCAAGTAGACTAAATATAAGAGGATATATGCATGTAATACATACAAGCGATGTTATAAACCATAAAAATCTAAGTTATTTAATACGTTACATTGCGAACCATACGTGTCATAAATTATATCATGTACCATACACGTAATAAGTTACATTATAGACAATACATGAAATAATTTACATTATGAACCATACATGTCATAAGTTTCAACATGGACCATACATTTAATAAGTTACATCATGAACCATACATGTAATAAGTTATATTGTGGAACATACATGTAATAAGTTACATTATTGATCTTACATTGCAAATTGCCCTCACTCTAACAAAATTAGTATTTTTTTAACTTAGGACATGGAAATACCGATTTTTTTTTCTCAACCCTCACGTGTTGAGACATCTCGATGGGAAACCTTTGAAATATTTACAAAAAGAATTTGGAAAAGCTTAGATATTAAACAAACTCCAGTCAAACACGATCAGTTTTACGGCAGTGTATATTTAATACTGGTATCATTTCGTCGTTTCCCAGTACACAATACAGACCACAGTTATACTATGCCGCTATAGTACTCAGTAGTAAAATTACCTCATCTCACGCCTCGGTTGGGATCTGCTGAACAACCACCATCTTTGGCTCAACTGGAACTTAAACTGATGATGGATCCTATTGATTTACTTCTTAGAAAGATGCCAATTTGTCCTTTCTAGAGTGATGGCTGTATTCGATTTTTGTAGGTCCAGACACATCATCTCCCTTATTACGGGCTGGAGCGTGCGGGAAATCGTCAAGTCCCCAAGACTATGCATCATCGCAGCGCTATGCCTACGTACACATGGTCACCGATTCTTCCGGTGAAAAACCAGGATTCCTAATACAGCATGTAGCAACTAAAGATTATTGTATGTAATATATTATATTATTAACATCTAATTAAAATACAGATAAAAATACAAGTATTCAATAAGGAACATCTATCATCCAAGACAAAATAGAAATATGGGTATCACGAACTTCTGTCAGATCAGAGGTGGGATTAGGTGTCATGAACGAGTAAGCATCGGTCAATTTGTTCGATTATCGATAAGAAGGCGATAAATTCGGCAGGCAAAAGAACATACTATGCTTGGAATAGACTAGTTATATATGTCAGAATTTATCTATATGCTAGGCAGGTGTAAAATATTGATACTGGTATCTATTTTGAATACGTATACCAATTTATTGCTATTTTGCAATTAGTTGATGCTTCATTTATTAGCATTACTGATAACTATAAAAGATGAATCAAATAAAAGGTGGGACATCTTACAAAATTGTTTATTTGTGACAGAAATCTTAATTCTTCCTTTGATTGCACTGCTTTTGCGATAACTGGGAAGGCTGTCCGTGAATTGAATAACCAGTTCACTTTAATTTGTCGAACGATGTTTATATTTCAACTACAGAAAAACGCGACATGTTGTTAACCTACATGTACATCTCTTTTTCTCCTTGCTATACGTACGCTTATGATGATTGTGTTATAGAACTTAGTCAATCATGTATCTGTTTTTCACGATTCATAAAGAGCGAGGGTATACTTAATGATAACCTAAAACAATTCTTTTATTTTGACTTGTACATTCCTGCCTGGTGTTCCTTAAAATTTTAAGGGGCAGGCTTGGTGTAGTGGTTAAGCGAATGGCTTGCGGTGCCGACGATCCGGGTTCGATTGCCGGGTTGCGCCACTATGTTTAGGAGGTTGGTAACCTTCTGCTTGCATGTCGCGATATAACTGAAATATTGTTGAAAGCGACGTAAATAAACAACCAACCAACCTTAAAATTTTACGCTGTCATTCAATTCTGTCATCGAATGATGTAAGAAATCGTACACGTAGGTAAAATATCTCCCTTATTTTGTCACACCTAGTGGTGCATGTATATCTTAAGGCCGGTGTGGCTTAGTGAATTAGGTGCTCGAGAGGTCCCGGGTTCGACTCCCGCCCTGGGCACACCGGTGTTCTTCTTTATTAGAGGCTTTCTTATTTAAGTGGAATTCTCCGTATGTGGGCACGTTATTTGAACAAAATTCTCTTAAGATTACTCTAAGCAAAAAGATTACAAGTGAACAAGCCAAAGGTAAAACAGTGATATCTATCCTAAACTTAGAAGAGAAGACAGGAGATATCTGACACAAATCACCAAAGACATGCACGTGAAACATGATAATAGTCAGTTAAACACAGAAAACGACGTTACAAAAATGTTCAGTTGCAATACCAATTAAGACATTCGATTAAAGTAACAAACATCACTCAATTGATGTGCTTAAAAGACAAATTTGCGCTTCAATTTGTAATAATTGCAATCATATTATTCAAACATGAATGATTATCCGCAGTTTTGTGCTTTTTATGGTAAAATTTAAGATTTCAAAGTGTAATCGAAACTCGGAAATGTGTACTAAATAAGCTTTGTATACCGGGCATAGAATGTGGCGAGATGAAGAGTGGTTTCTATTTTCTGATTAATTCCATTTCTTCTTTCTTAGCTGGAACTGGATGTACTTCAACGCAAACAATTACAGCCAATGACTCATACGGGTACCTGACATCTCCCAATTTTCCCTCCTTGTACAGCAGGTGAGGTGACTTTGATTAAATCTGTCTCTATTGCGCAGCAAGTATAACTTCTCAACAAGACATGCTTACCTTATTGTCCGGTACTGATATTTCACTACTTCTTGTGATGTATTTTAAATCCCTTAAAACTAGTGTAAATTAGTACATATATGTGGTTTGGCACTAAATGGTATCGTACATTCCAGACAATACTGCGTATACCTCGTAAAGCATTTCTTTGTGTTATGAAGACATATATTGCATATTGATATATTTTCCTGTACTTCACAAAAAATTAATTTAAAAAGAATGATTGGTATCTATATATCTCAATTAGTTCGATTTGTCAGAGGCTGCACCGATGTTTTGGACTTTCATAAACGAAATTTACAAATTACTACTAAACTTTTAACTCAGGGTTACAGATATCACAAGCTAAGAAAAACAATCGGCAAATTCTTATTCAGAACTTCTATCTAAATTTGGAAATATTTCTTTTCAACAGTATGTATCCAATGGAATTTCCCATCCTAATATTTACGGTGATCTCGTATATAAACTAAGGAAAGTAAAAGGCTCCGATAACGTTATTTTATCATGTAATAAAATAATCAAACGTCTCCTAAATAGACAATATGATATTGAGATCATCAAAAAGACTATAGGTCTTGTATCTGGCCCCTCTACAGCCTTATGCAGACTTTTACTTGAACGTTGCACGCTGAATAAAAAGGCCGGTGGGGACTATATGACGGGCCTTGTCCAAACCTCTTTCAGAGGAGACATGGTCCTGAACCTCGTCCCCTCTGACTGTTAGTCGGGACTCCTACAGATCTAGGGTCTTAGCTCGCTTTCAGACTGGCAGAGCACGGTTTATCATGTTGATGTCGCATATATTTTTATACCATTATGTGTTTTACAATACCTTACGTGTTTATATTTTTATGACCTCTCAATATGCGATACCTGTTGACCCTTGTTCTTTACATGGAGGATTATTTATAAATTTTTAAATGTACGTCTTTTGATTGTTATTTGTTTGGCTTTTGTCAAATTAAATGACCGTCCTAAGTCGGTATCGTAATTGCACTACAATCAAATATTTTTGTAATGTGTTAAATGTTCTATTACATTATTTATATTCATGTATTGTATAGCTCCATGGTGACTTCTGCCACATAACTGAGCCGGTAACTCCTCTTTTTTCTTTGGCATGAGATTTGTTTAGGGAGAATCAACATCAGATTTTACCTATTGCATATAAATCTGTAATTTTTATATTTGTATTACTTTTCTATGCGCATGTCCGTGGTGATTTGTGTCATACAGCTTGATCAGATGTCTTCTGTTTTCTCTTTCTCAGTTCCAGTAATTGCCGTTGGGCTTTGACAAGTGCATATGGTCAAAGTGTAGAAATTGACGTCATAGTTTCAGATATAGAGAATGACAATCCGTCAGCATGTGATTATGATGTATACCGTATATATGACGGTAAGACAATGCATTTTCGAAATCAAGTACTAATTATTTGGTTTTTACTGAATTATATTAGTTTATTTTTATGGTTTACACCACAGCAAGGTTATTTTCATTTATAGTTTTTCATTGAATATCATTTTACGTATATTCCACGATTGTTTCACGTTTATTGTGACGGCATAGAAAGTTACACTTTTTCAGCGGACTCACCCGACGCAATGCAGGATCTATAACGTCCCAAGCCTACCGAGATTGGGACCTCAGTTATTACTGTCTCATCCTAAAGACAGAACACCGGTATGCCCATGGCGGGAGTCGAACCCGAGACTTCTCGGTCATAAGCCGAGCTCTTCATCCACTGGGCCACATCGGCTTATTTTCATTAATGGGGAGGTGGTACCCCTTTGTACATGGTCTTTCGGATGATAAAGTAAAATCAGAAGCCCCTTGTCACGATCGAGGCATAAAGAGTCCTTACTACTTGTAGGTCTTGGTTTCTGTGCATCGCATAAAGCAAATGCCGCCACGGCTTAAGTAAAGATGAACCTGGCCTGACACTGAACAAGAAATAAAAGCTTATATTTCAAAATAATGTATAAGTAGCATATTTCGAAAGAAAAAGTGAGAAAACCAAACAGCAATGAGAAATGGAAATGCCAAAAGTTAAAATAACACTAGATGCTAATTCACTAATTATACTTTAAAACACTTCCACTTTTAAATACTCTGATCACTGTTATTTACTACTTATGCAATTTCTCTGTTATATATCTTTGGCATCACAACCAGTATTTTAATAACACAAAGATATCCATATGAATTAAATTTTAAGTTGTTTAAGAGAAAATGACAACTTTAATACCTTTTCCTTGTGAAAAATTACAATATCACAGTGAGATAGCAATGTTTGTGCATTTATGTGAATTCAAGTTCAAATGGTTAACATAAACATCCAATACCGTCCTCCTTCTAGGAAACATTAAATGCCATACCTCTATAAACAAACTTCCCCTCAACTTCAATAAAAATATAAGTTGTTAATATTTTGCAGGAGAATATAAATGTGAACATAACGAGATAAGAAAAGTATGTCAAGAATTCCCAGCTGTTGCAGCTTATAATTTCACTTCTACCACCACCACGATAACCGTGACATTTGTTAGCGACTCTTCTGTCGACAGAAGGGGGTTCCTCTTACGTTATAGATCAGTTGACGTTACCAGTTCGACAGGTGCGTCGACAACGTCAACGACAGTCACGACAGATGCATCAACAACGGAGGAATCAACATCTACTATTACATCTGAATCATCCTCATCATTCTCATCTGTATATACATCATCTAGCTGTAACTGTCCATCTCAGTCATCATCTAATGTGCAATCAACTAGCTCTAGCAACTCTAAAGGTACTTGCATTTTACATATACTTTAAATCAATTTGTATTTAAGCTATAAAATTGGATAATAACTGGTGAAAATAGGACAAGAAAGGAGAGAAAAAAGAAGTAGTCGAAGTTTAAGAGGGTAGAAATGCGTTTTGAGGAGTAAGGCAGTGTATACGCAGGAGATTGTAGACAACTCCCTCCTCCTAAATTGTCTGCCCCTCTCACCAATACGGCCACAGCGCAAAAAGCGTTGAATATCATGGATCCCCGTTTAGTATCCCCTAGGGGCACACATTGTGAAGTGGTTAAGCACTTGCACAGCAGTTTAGGCGATCCGGCTTCGATTCCTGGATCGCCCCACTATAATTAAGGACTTTGTTACCTCATAATTCCATTTTGTTATATGACTGGAAAAGTTAAACACCCATTACTAACATTATCCACAACTAACTGAGTTAACCTCATCAATCTCGTCATTTCAGATATCACAATAAGTTTTGAGGTTTTACTGGCCGCCATCGGAGGAGCCGTCTTTTTGCTATGTTTTTCTAACATATTAACAGCAGTGTGTGTAAAAAAGGCAGCAGCTAAAGTTCCTGTGAAGAAGACGACAGTTACAGCTGTACATCCTTTCACAAATTACGATAATCTAAAGAAACAACCAATTCCAATTCGAAAACCGCAAATACAAAGGAAACAACAGTCACAAAGCGGACTTGTAAGACATATTCCGCCTTGGTGACTAGATATAAGGAGAGAGAGTTTGGACTTTTAAGTTTTTTTTTTTTCTTCAAAAATATTGTTTGAGATTAGATGGTTGGCTACAGTGTCGGTACTGTAGTTTATTATAAAGCAGAAAACTGCAATCTTTTATTTTAATAGAAATTATTCATTCAACGATGATGGTATGAGAATGTAAATCGGTCATGAAACTGAAAGTTTATCACTTGATTATTCAGAAATAACGGTGTATATTATCAATACCTCTTTTACTAAATGAAATGGATTGAGTGACCAGCATACTTACACAAAAGCCACCTCCTTATTTGATATGACATCTCAGGATGACAATTAAACAGAATGGCCATATTTTCAAAGTTTCCTATTTAATGTGTTAATGGTATTTAATGGTTGTCATTGCGCCTGCCCTTATCTACACGCAATAAAATTTCTGATATTAAAATATCAATATTGGTTGATATGTTTTCCCACATAAAATTTTCATTATTCTTTCGTTTTATCTTAATCTTTTTATAATGCTGCTTTTGTATTTTTGTAACCTGGTATAGAGTGGCTATAACACATTCTGTACAACGTTTGTCAACATTCCACATTCTTCGTCTCCATGTTTGAACTCTTTATATATTTATTATATATCGTTTTGGGAGCAAATGTTGCCAGCAAATCAGGATACGCATATTCCTCTGTAGTGTCTGGTCTGACCTGTGGTTTCTAAAGGTCAAAGAATTTCCAATGTGGAGTTTTTGTTAGTGCCCAAAGGATAACGCATGTGTATTTTCCTTTTTTGTAAATTTCATTGTCTGTTATGAATGTTTTTTCTGTACAAACATTATATTTATTATTATATTAGTTATACTAGCTCTCATACTCTTATGGTGGATGTGACAGGTCAACAGGGAATGCTTTCTCCTCTTTTGGATGCGATACCACCTCTGCCCGTAATAGACACCCTATAGTGTCTTGTATAGTAGATAATCCTTATCGACAAATGCTCCGTATCTTATGTATTTTTCTTAACGATAGTGTTTAATACACATTCCTGATCTGGAATGCGATTTAGTTTTTTATATACTATTAGCATCATTGTACGATTGTACAATACTTTTCTTGATGCAGTATTTGCATTTCACGTACATTCACGAATATTGCTCAACGGGACAATCATGTTTTCTCTCCAATGATAAAACACGCGTGACTTCACTATTAAAATTTAAAACATTATATTCCAAGAAAATTTTGTCACGTTAATAGTCACTATAAAAACACAATCACGCGAAGCATAGTTTTAACAACATATTTGACTATAATCTCCAGAAGTGTTATAAATCATAATAGCCGTTGTGAGATTAGTATAGTCGACAATGGTATGGCGTCTATGGAATTTCTAATTAAGCGGCATAACTGCACTAGAAACAACCCAATTTATAGAAAACAAACAATTTATAGAACAATTTATAGGAACAGACAAGTTAGAGAAACCAGCCATTTCTAGAAACGAACCACTGTATAGAAACAAACCAATTCATCTAGACAAAGAATTTATGGAAACAATTTATATAAATAAACAATTTATATAAACAAACCAATTTTAAGAAACAAACGATTTATAAAAACAATTTATAGAAACAATCAATTATAGAAACAATCATTTATAGAAACAAAAAATGTACATGTATATAGAAATTCAATTTTGAGTTAGAAAAAGAGAACATATAGTATTAAGTATATGCGTCAAAAGAATATATTTTTAAAACTTACACAGTTCTGATTTGTTTAGTCACAAACACGGGTTAAGATTTTTTTTTATCTTGAGACAGAATAAGAGTAGATAGAATATCCGAGACGTCCGACTAATATTGCAATACGTAAATCTGTCTATGATACAACAGAATGTAACCACCCCCACCCCCAACGTCAATTTTGTCGAATTTCAGAGTGGCTCTGGATTTCATGTCACCACCAACTGTATCCAGACAAAGTAAGATGACATTTCTTGTGACAGTTATGTTTTACTCCAAAATTGTAACTGCATATAACTGGCGAACTTTTTGTAAATAAGAATTATTATTGCATTTAGGTAGGCATCTGACGTCAAATGCATTGTGAAGTCATATTATTCCTATGAAAGTATCATTTTATCCTCTTTTTCTTAGAATAGCTGCACTCTAAAAGTTATCCTACGCCAGAGACCTACTCGAAAATTAGAATACTCTTTATTATAAAAGACCGAATAGCATGAACATATTATTGTATAAGAGAAAGCTTCGGAAATTTTTATAGACGCATTTGTAATGGGTATCTTTGTTTGTTACTTTTTATGGAATAGATTTAAATGCAAATACTTGTACAATACATGTATGTAATCTGAAACTACACCAATGTATTTTGGTTTTGGGTTGTTTTCTTCTTTATATATATTTAAATAACATGATACTGTTCTTCTGTTCTCCATTATATATATATATATATATATATATATATATATATATATATATATATATATATATATATATATATATATATATATATATATATATATATATGTATGTATGTATGATATATGACATATGATATTGTTCTCCTCTTCTTCATTTTATATATATTTGTATTATATATCATATTCGTGAACCCATAGTTACACTGGCCTGAATACTACATTGCCTAATCTTACAGTGACAGCTCATAAGATTATGCAGTAGCTATGCGAGTGTTTTCTCTATATTGTGCCAAAGCATTATGATTTTTTCAACCACTTTGTTTGTACTATTTGCCATATTGTGTTCGAAAATATATACTTTGTGCTCTTTTCTGTACTTAATGGCATTGATAATAAAATGTCAATCATTCTGAATGACATTGGGTTATTTGCAATATGACACACTGTAACAGCCGCGGGGTGTTTAGGTATGATACGACTGGAATTTGAACCTAGAACCCCCCCCCCCGCACATGCTGAGCCATTTTGAGCCTGTATATCAGCAATATTCCGGTCTAGCACAACTAAAGTATATTTAACTTAAGATTGGTAATGATGATGGTTTTGATGATGATGATGATGATGATTATGATGAAACCCATTATAATATTTTGAAATAGTGATGATGGTGATGATGCTGATAATGAAGAACATAACAGCCAGTTTATTATGATAATGATGACGTTGATGAAGACAATGATGATGATGATGACGCGATGATGTTATTGATAATGATGATGATGATGATGATGATGATGATGATGATGATAATGATGATGGGGTTTGTCACATCAGTCATGAGTCCAATATCAAGGTCAGTAAAATGTTGTACATCAAAATACTGTCTGAATATTAGATAGTACAGAGAATTTAAACAATGGCTCTACAGTGACCTTTGAATAGATCACAAGACGTTGAGTCAAGGACATGACATACCCTACGGTTCTGAAGAATGTTTACTTGTGTTAGATCAACTACACAGTGACTGACTTACTGACTGCACAAGTTTTAAGCAAGGTCCCTGCAACTTTAAACAGATTACAGATGATTTTGGGCCTCGGTCATGACGCAGCTTTAAGTTCTGAGGAATATTTGTGTGAAGTTCGATCCAGATTTATCACAAAGGAACTAACTGATATTCTCGACAACGATTTTAGAAATGTCTTTGCAGGGACTTTGAAATATGTCACATGACCTTAAGTCAAGATTATGACACATCTTCTGGTTCTGAGGAATTTTTATGTGAAGTTTGGTTCAGATTTATAACAAAGTGTTGGACTTATAGCCAGGACAAGATCTCGAGAACGAACGAACGGAAAAATACCTAGCCTGGACTAGGCGATTTCTATATATCTCCATCTTAAGGAAGGCGGGGTATGAAAACTGTTGGTAAGCCGGGGAAACAACGCCAAATACCAGAGA
The DNA here is from genome assembly GCA_035048485.1 of Pteria penguin. Lineage (NCBI taxonomy): Eukaryota > Metazoa > Mollusca > Bivalvia > Pterioida > Pteriidae > Pteria > Pteria penguin. Next base: position 10,857,822 of record CM068592.1, read on the forward strand.
ATATGAAATTAAAATGAAAGGCTAAATATAGTAAAATATTCTCAGATAAAGATTTACACTGAAATACCTTGGGTGTGGAGTAAATCTCAGTTGTCACATCAGTGCTCGTATTTCTGACCTGCTGCCCAGCTTATGCTATGTTTAGCAGTTGCCAGCAAATTAATGAACTTGATCACCCTTGACTCCGCTGAGAATACAGCGTACGGTACTGGACTAGCTTTGAAATGAGACTTTTGTTCATGGATGTTGCCATGGTATCTACAGTGCTTGTGTGTTGCCTTACGTCACATAAAAATTATTACATTTAAATGATGGCAGCACCTAGAATATGATCCAGAGAGGCTGGAACTCCTGTATTTTTTAATTTGACAACCACTATGCTTGAATAAGGGAGAATGTAGCAACACTTGAAAGGGGATCCAACTATATATTTGCCACCTAGATTGAACTAGAAACAAAATTTTAATTAAAACTTAATATGTACTTATTATACATGTATCAATAGAAAATTATACCTATGTAACAAACATTCAGTGCCATGCCTGCAGTGACACAGTACACCGTAATTTAATATCTAATCTGACGACAGGTCACCATCATGCCTAAAGCGGCAATCAAACCCGAGACCTTTCGGTCACGACCTGAGCACCTCATACATTATGTCACGCCTGCTTTGTTTTAATATAAAAATTGTATACAATTTTAGTGTTAAGTATATCACATATGGGCACTGATTAATGGATGGCAATACAAATCTACAAACAAACACTCAAGCAATCTCTATCTAAATTTTTATTCAAATTTAAGTCTAGTTTCTTTATCTGTTTTTTCTTTTTTTTTTTCATTCACCAGAGATGGAGAATGGGATAAAAAAAATCTGCCGGACATTTGTCCTGTAGATTTTTCAAATTTGAATAATCTACCGGACACAGGGAAATTCTACAGGACAATAAATGATTTATTGTGATTTTCAAAAAAGATAAGCTTAACAATGCAACCCTCTCAAAGCATAACAATGTTGTTTTATTCATTACAGGTTAAATTTATTCATTCATATTCAATTTCCATCTCATATATGATATTTTTCAATAAAACTGAATTTAGTTCTTCAGTCTGCTCGCATTCGTCATCAGAATCAGACTCCTCAGCTTCCCCATCATTTGTATCTGTCTGTATCTGTCTCTTTGTCTGTAACTGTCTCTTTGTTTGTGACTGTCTCTTGTCTGGTTTCTGTGCTTTCAGGTTCCCCATCATTTGTAACTGTCTCTTGTCTGGAATCTGTATCAGCTTTTCATCAGACCATTTAATTGGCCATGACATCGTAAATTTTTCAAGGTTCACAGCAGCGGAAATGTACATTTGGATGATAAAGGAAAGAATCATATCTGGTTTTTACAATTCCGAAAGTAGGACATTACAAACTCTTGAAACGATCTTGAACATTTGATATGTAGATAACTCATTTTTAACTTTTTTCATATATTTCAACCTTAATTGTAATGGTTTAATATTGTAGCCTTTTTATTATATATAAAATGCCAAAAAAAGAGTAATCTTTCCTCAAAATCTACCGGACAATATGACCGGTATAGGTTCAGAATTTACCGGACATTTTCAAAATTTACCGGGGATGACCGTCAGGCCGGTACTTTTCGCCATCTCTGATTCACAGAATATATCATGTCAGTCAACTCTTCGCTCCTACATGAATCATCTCGTGTCGCTTGAGGTTGGTCTTATCATTTGCTCTATAGGGACAAAATTTGCACCCATAAGGCTTTTCACCGGTATGAATAAGTTGGTGCCTCTTGAGCGCACTCCTTTGGTTTGTGCAATACGTGCAATCTGCACACTGATGCGGTTTTTCATTAGTATGTTTCATCTTGTGAGTCTTTAAAGCGTTTTTCTGATTAGTATAAAATGGGCACACTTTGCATTCATAAAGCTGGTCTCCAGTATGTATCTTTTGATGCGTGCTGAGATATATTTTATCATTCGTACAATATTCACACAGTTCGCACTTGTACGCTTTGTCGGCCGTATGTTTCATCTGATGTCTTTTCAGGTAAGTTTTATCTTTTGAACAATATTCACAAAATTCACATTTGTAAGGTTTTTCTCCAGTATGCACTAAATGATGTCTCTTAAAAGAAAAAACTGACTTTGAATTGTATGGACAAAAATTGCACTGGTAAGCTTTGTCCACCTTATGGTCTTTCAAATGTTTTCTAAGATCACTTTTGCATTTTGTACTGTATTCACAAATCTCACATTTGTAAGATTCATTCCCGAGACATGTTTCTATCATATTATTTTGTTTTAACACATTCATCATGTGCATTACATACTGGTTCAGTTCACAACAGGTAGGTTTCTTTTCTGTATGTATTGTCTGATGCTTCTGGAGGACGCTTGAGCATTTTGTGGGAAGCAAACTCACTTCAGATCCTGACAGCTGGTCTTCGGTATCTTCCATTGCTCTAACATATACATCCACGAACTGTAAAACAAGATATTATTATTGTAAGATAAATAACGATTCAAAAAATCCAATAACAATATACAATCTCTATATCATAATCAAAGGCTTGAAGAGCCACAAAGGCGTTGAGCTAAATTTGATTTAAAGCTGTCAAAAGTAGCAGAAATTGACCAGTCGTGTTCATCTTTTTTTTTTTTTGTTGAATTCCGAAAAATTTTGGAATTGAGTAAAAATAAAAAGCTTAAGGTCCAACAGCCATATATCATATATCATTATAACATTTTATTGTTCTTTACGTCATTCTTGCAGAAGTATGTCAAATATCTTTTCACAAAGAATATACATGTGAAATCAATCGAACACCATTGCAATTTTTTGGTGACTTCTGCCACATAACTGAGCCGGTAACTCCTCTTTTTTCTTACAAAGATAGATTATTGGACGAGTTGTTACCATTACCTGTAAAATAAGGAAGCCTTATGCTTAATTTGTTTTAAGGTATGGTCTAGGTTACTGTTTTTGTCTACGATACTAACACTGACACTAGGGCCAACAGCTTCTATATATCGTCCAAACACACTAGTTATTATTCGGTCGTTTATTGTATGTGCACGTGTAAGGGCTACAACGCCATGCCGTTCGCCGTAATGACGCAAGCCGATTGTGCATCACAATCGCACTTTATCGGTCGATTTGGAATTAAATCTTCACATATAAGTTCTACGTAATTTATTTTTCATGCATTCAATCTAAAATTCTGTCTTAATCCATACCATCATCCTTTACATCCGCATTAAATTTTGCAGTCGACTTGAAAACTTTCTCGGCTGCCATTTTTTATCCCTTCGTGGGAACTTTTCCAGATATGTGGAAGACCATGTGATATATACACATGCTACTTCCCTAATAAGGAAAAAATGAGGCGTCGCTTTAAAAATTTTAGCGGGAAAATTCACAACTGCGCAAATATAAGTAATTGCCATTTACTTCAATCTATTTGGCTTTGTGACCAACATCTTGATCATTTAATGATATTTCGATTGCAACCTGAACTTTTTAAAAAGCTATGCTTGTTTAAGATAGACTGAAGTTACCTGCTCTTGCTTGCTATCGCTGCGCGAAAAGACAGGTGACTACCGCCATTTTGTAGAGGCTATTCCCTGTCCAGCAAGTGTTATTTATAGCACAGACGGTAAGGGCAGATAAGAAGCTGTACACACTGCGTGTAGATATTTTTAAAATTCGGCTGAAGTAGCATACACAGCATAGGTATACAGTACCTGATGTAATTTACGACAGGCTCGTGATGTTTAGCCTTCAAGTTGAGGATGTAATTAATTTTGTCGATATTTGTTGATTCTAGGTTAAATGAATGAAACAAAAAGAAATTCAGTGAGATAGAAATAACCGATAACGCGTCACATGAACCTAGGTCAGCCTCGTTATGAATTAGTGGTCACCTGTCTAGACATCTTTGTGATACGCATTGCCAGTCTATATTTAGGATTCTATGAAATATTTTATTTGTTCTTTTTTAGACTGAAATTTATATCTACATATATTATTATTATATCATTTATATTATTATATATATTTCGAAGATCGCGCGATCGGTTTCCATATTGGCGCTTAATGTCAAATTAGGCCTTGGTTGCGTGTGTTACAAACGTTCTACTACCATTTCTCCAAATAAGGCAATATATCACGTGGTCTTCCCCATATTTGGAAAAATTCCCATGAAGTGCGATTGTAATTCATAATCGGCGTTCGTCATCACAGCGAATGAATATCTTAACACACACAATAAGCGACAGAATAATACGTGTTTTAGGGCAATATATTGATAATTTAAGTTAAGCAGACCTATGCTTAAACCTATTTCTGTGCAATGAAATTTCAATAACACGGATAAAGTCGGTTTTGCAAAAACTTTTACTATTTTAAGTACTTTAAAGAAGGTACTACTTTGTTACGTGAATTAAAAAGGCGGTGCAGAGGTAAAATTTTTACGATCGCTAGAAGACTGTCGAGCAAATGCTCGACGCCTTAAAAATTCTATTTTGGGAGTATTTTTCTGAGCTTGGTCAAAATGCTTTGCAGGCCATCCCAATTTAGTCCAAGATTTCTTGATCTTTTAATTATATGGGCATTTGGGGTGTAACGATATATCGTGAAACCATATAATGTAACACAGACGCCATGATACAATACACAATACAAGAAGAACTCAAATGATAAGGCAACGATACTGTACGAAAATCTGTAACAATTTTATGACATATATAACTGTTTCGAACAGAATTAATTATGCAAAACAAGGGTACAAAATAGATTATCAAAAATGTTTCAAACAGAATTAATTATGCAATAAAAAGATACACAATAGATTATCAAAATATTTCTTTTATGTTTTGTACGTATACGTAACTAATTTCTAGCTTAAGCTGTTTAATATGTATTACAGACTAATCTGTATTCAGCCATCACCTGCCTTCAACAACCAGCTTTCTCTGCTCCACACCGCCAAGAATTTCTACAAATAAACCTTTAGTGTGAAGATACATGTACCTGTCTTAAGTGACCACATTTCCACTATTCCTTTTGTGATTAGCTTAGGGTAAACAGGCTTGACTGTACCAAACATGTATTGTAGGTGTAAGAAGAGCCCCTTAAGGTGAAGCATCACCTTGGATGACCTTGACATTTGAACTTTGAATTTGAAAATGATAACTGATATCAACTCATATCATAAAAACAGAAATACTTTTAGTTTTACGCTTCATGGACCTCATGTACAATGCATCTTTTAGTCATAGGCAAGTGGTACAGCATTTCATGTTGTGAAGGGGGTAATCTGATTTAGTGTTCTGGTCTCCTTCATGTACTCGTACATGTGTATGTGTGTATCCATTTACTTCCTAAACGAATAATTATTGCTGGTCTTTTGCGACGGGTGTTGCATGCTAGCAGGTGATGCTTACTCCCCCGAGCACCTGGTCCCATCTCAATTTAATTGGAATTCACATTTGTCTGAATATGACATTGTACACAATATTGTCCTTTTATTCCATGGACATAGATATAAGGAAAACACTTCAGTACTTCTTCATTGTTTACAGACCAACAAAGTAGTGAACAAAATAACTGACAGACAGACAAACATGCAATTATTGTATTTTTTTCTTATAGTACAGTCCGGGTGGAACTTTGAATGCCCACTGTCCACAGTGGGCAGTCCACCTGAAATTGCAGTGGGCATTAGGAGTGGACATTTACCTGAGCTATCAAGCTGTCCATTTACCTGTATGTTAATTCTAACTGACTCTTACAAGAATGTCCACTGTGTCCAGTGGACATTTTAATGCCCTCTCTAAAAATGCCCACTGTGACCAGTGGGCAAATTAAGTTCCACCCGGACTGTACTGTATTTCCTCATGATGATCAGTAACATGCAAAACATCTTCGTCTACCTTCCTCTTCCATTTTAGTTTGTACATAAACAAGAAACCGTCAAGGACAGTATGACCGGATTGCAAATGCTAAACGCAAAATGTTGATGCCAGACAGACAGGCGGATGGATTTTGCCAATTTATAGACCGGAATTGCTTTGCATTAACATTAAGAATACATGTATGCAAGTGGTCATCCTAAAGGCAAAAAATAGTGTGTTCACTGATGCGTAAAGTCAATGTCAAGGTCACTAAATTTTTGTATTGGTTGGATAGAACATTTTTAAGTATGTACAAACCTACCAACTTTGACATAAGTACCCTTTAGGGTATGAAAGAAACCAAGCTAAACATAAATGCTTAATGCAAAATGTTGACGCCGTGCAGACAGACGGACGGACAGACAGACGGATTTCGCTAATTCATAAACATCTGAATGACGCAATGAAATGTGAGTAAAAATACATAATTTTTTTCAATTCCTGATTTGTTCTATAGAAGGAATTCAAACCTATTTGGTATGCTTGGGTCTGTCATTTCAGACAAGCAACATTACACAAAAATAGAATGATTGTTTGATTGTTAAGTTTTTACAGCCACATCAGTATAACAGTGGTTTATTTTTAAATAGTACAAAATAATCTTTATCAGTAGGGTATGGATTGCTGCCATCAGCCCCTATGATGGCAAATTTATGACATGCAGGATTATGTAATGTTGATCTTAGAAACAGTTTTTCTCTCTGAAAAAAAGACTGAATAACCCAGCCCGTAGCAGCTCCTGGTTCAGCTATATCTATGACTTGTGGTACCACAGACTGAATTCTATACATGAAAGAGAAAGTAGTAGAAAAAAAATCACTCATTTAAAATCAATTTCTTGACACGTAAAGAGTGATAGGAATGTGAAAATGTGTCTCATATTGTGTTAATTGTTGACAATGACACAAAATTTTTATCAGTTTGAGTGTGAAATCTATGTAAAATCTTTGTTTCTGGGAGGCCAAATTGGTTGACTTGGATGCACAACTTCATGTGCATGATTCAGTTCCCAGTAGCGGATCCAGAAGTTCATCTGGGAAGGTTCTTTGCAGGGTTACGGGGGGGTTTCAATCCCAAATTTTCAAGAAATTGGCCACCACTTCTGCTTATTTTAAAGATTTTTGGTATCTGAGGGGGTTTTTCCAAACCCCCTCAAACCCCACTAAATCCGCCACTGGTTCCTGGCAACGCAACAAAGCCAAATCATAGCAACAAGTTCTTATCCAAAATACCATCTCTGCTCTCTCTCTGGCTTGGGAGAGTAACAGCCAGGGTGAGTATCTCTCATGCTGAGTAATAGTGAAATGATGCCGCACATGCGGCCCTTCACTTTAATGGAAGAATAAGAAGGTATTCTGGTGTGGTGACACCTGTAATAAAAGCCACAAAAAAACATAGACCATCCAAGCAGTACATAATAAACACAACCTTCCTGCACACATACTTACACAAGAGGAGGGTGGGCAACAAATAGCTGCACTCCACTCCTTAAGAAAAAAAATGAAAGGAATATGAGCACTCCACCTCAGAAAGGCCTGGCAATATTACTCATTTACCAACTGTCCATTACAGAGTATTATTGCCAATAATACTCTGTAATGGACAGTTGGTAAATGAGTTCCCCAATACTAACAAGACCAATACAGCCACCTGGTTTAACGGCTCTGTCAGCCCAGATAGCATGCTTACATTGGACCAACGTCGGCATTAGATCGCAAGAGCGGCTACTGTCGGCATCGGCGAAACAACATTGGTCCGATGATGGTCCATTGTTTAAGTTATATAAATTTGCTTGTCGTTTTATACATCATCGGTCCAATGTTGGCCCTTTGTCAAAGTTTTTAGCCGGACATCATTAGTAAAACATTTTGTTTAAATTTCAATTATATATTATGTACCACTGAAATAGTTTTGAACACATTCCCGACCCTGGTTCTTTTTTTTTTTTTTTTATCAAACAGATTATTTTTAAGCGAATAAAGACACTGTATCATGCGTGCATACAATGTATATACATAATTAAATGATGTAAAGTCTTAACGTCTATAATATATCTAACTCAATACATGTAGATAATTGATAGAACCAGTATTATATACCGTCGTCAGCAAAACAACATCGGTCCGATTATGGACCATTGAATGAAATATATAAAGATTTTTTTTCATTAAAATTGAGTTTCAAATAAAATTAAGACCATAATTATTCTTTTTTAAATCATATTAGTTCCCTTCGAATTTTTGCAAAAAAAAAAATTGAAAAAACTGAAATAATAAAAATAAAACTAAATAAATGATAAAAAAATAATAATGAAATAAAGATAAAAAACAATACTTAACGTAAAAGTTAAAATGATACATATATGATCATATAACTGTGAAAGTTTATGATCAACGAAAATTTGTAGTAGTTTTATATTTGTGTACGTTGAATATTATCTGCATGAGATAAGAATTTGCATCGATTAGCTAGACTACTAGATCAGATTTGTTCGAGGAAGTCAGTGGTATCACCATGGGAACTATGAAATATGAGACCCTGGGGATCGGCCAAGATTTTAACACATTGAGCGCGCACTTCTAACTTCACTTTGTAGTGACCAGAGAAGCTAGTATTTCCGGCAGAAACAAAATAAGTTTTCAAGATTTCAGCAACAAAAGCAATTGTAAGAAAAGGTCGAGGATTTATAAAAGATTGTAGAATCATCACTGACATCGCCATTTGGAAAGAAGAAGTTAGAAAATGTAAGTATAGATTTAAAATGCATTTATAGCTCTACATGTAAATGTCCTTTTCTAATTCGATTTCCTTCCTCAGTTCCCGCATGTTTACAAGTGAAATCTTCTTCTCTCTCTCTGTCTTTATTTATAATTTTATGTCAAAAGCTAAAATACAGTTTAGAACTAGATTAATGTAAAATCAGTATCTATACGTCCCTGGTAATATTTTAAAAAAGATCACATGACAAGTCACATGATTAAAAGATGGAGGCTATTTTGATTTTATCTTTTTGGTTTCAGGTAAAACTAATTCTACTCATAATCAGTCATAATAAAAACTAAAATACTACTGCATAAAGATAAGACATATGCAGATGTGCTCAAGATATAAAATGCTATTTCAAAAAAATTTTGTTGACCATTAATTTAAAGATTAGACACTTATTCTTATCTCTGTCAGGTCTGGTCATTGGGAGCCATTAATTGGCGGGGAGAATGTAAAAAAATACTACAAGAAGGATCCTCTCTACAATTTTCACAAATGGGCTTGCTAAAGAAACCAATTTTGTTGGAAAAGGAAACAATTTAGCCTTTTCAAAACTGAAAATGAATGAAGCTGTAACAAGTACATCACATGTAAGTAATGTATATCTATTTTTAAAAACTCAATCACATCTGTGAACAAGCACTGAATGTCTACAATGTGTCTAGTTACAAATTGTTTGATTTTTATTATGCCCCTGGATAGATAGATTGGGGGCATATTGTTTTTGTCTTGGTAATGTCTGTCTGTTTGTGTGTTTGTTATCAACTATAGATAACCTTGACCATAACCTTTAAAGCATATGAGTTTAAGACTTCATATCTGGTATGCACACTTCGCTAATGAAATTCTTTCAAATGACATCAATGTCAATGATGTTGTCATCTTCACTGTGATATTGGAGATAAAAATAGCTTTTTTGAACTTTGTTGCTGCCGGCGACATAGTGTTTCACAAACACATCTTGTTTGTTTTTGAATAAAGAAAATAAAATAATACTGCTTTATTTACTTGTATATTAAGATGTGTATATTTTTTAATTTTTAGAAGCTGTAGGACGTGATAAACTCTGCACAGATGCTCAGGTGTCATTTCTTATAGAGGAATGGCTCAGGACTGCTGGCAATAAAGAAGGCGGAAGAAAGGAGAGAAAGAGCAAAGAAAAAACAACAAGTACAACAACAGCAACAACAGAGAAGTGCAGAGAATGAGCAAACTGACTGAATCAATATTTAAAAATTTTAATAACTATTGTTGATATTCATATTATTTGGATTAGATGTACAATTTATTAAAAAATACAATGTACATTTCTTTTTTATATATTATGTATTTTTTAAAACTGTTTTGATTAACAATATAATTTTTGCATCTATTTTAATATAAATATTTTATATCAGATGATATAAATGACCTTCAGTATCAAACATTTTCACTGTTAAACATTTTGAATAAAAGTGTAATCTTGCTAATTTAAATTATTTACTTATTTTATGAAATGAAAGCATCATTACCTATATACCACCAATTTATCAGAATGTCTGTCATATAGAATAAATTATGTATAAACCAAGAATAATTCATGTACATGATATTCCTTATTGGTTATTTGATCAGACCGATATTGGACCGACGAAAAGAAAAAAAGTCTATACATTGGACCGATAATGGGCCGATGTAAATATGACTGTATATCAATAAACATACATCGGCCCAATGTCAGGCCAATGTCGGCAAAAGTACACACTACCATCGGGCCGATGTTGGGCCGATACATCGGGCCATTGTTGAACCGATGAGCAAAACTTCATTGGGCCGCTGTTGTATTCTGATGTTGGACCGATGATAGTGACATTATCGGTCCATCATCGGGCCAATATTGTAATGCTATCTGGGAGGTGCTCAAACAAGTAGGGGAAGACAAGAGTTGAAGAGACTTGATTACTCAGTTTTACCCACAGGTAACTGAAGCTCTGTAAGTCCACAACAAACATCTATTTTGCCCCTATTCTCGAAGTCGGTGTGACATCACACTAGGATCTAAATGAAGATAATCCCTGAAACATTCCGAGGATGACCTGAGGGATAAAGTTGGTGTTTATCATAGACTGTAATGCAACTTTGTTGAATTATATTTTTAGCACAAGAGCTAAATGAGTCTTAAAACTTTTAAAATTCATTGAGGAATATCATGACGATTGACTCTCTTTCCTTCTTCGAATTTTATACGATTGCAGTTGGCAAAAATACGGTTTCAAAATATCGGATTCTTCGTAGAATGCGATAATAAAGACTTATCCCCCAACAAATATGATACAATTTTTTTTTTATCTCTCTCTTAGTGACAATCCATTATAAAGAATTGGAATCGATAATCGGAATCGAAAGACTTTTAGCGATCGACAATCTATTATCGGCGACAATTAATTCATCACTAATCAAACCATAATATAACTCGGTCATTGTATGTATAATATATATATATATATATCTATCATAAAAAAGTTGTCTTTTGTTTCTTTGATCAATATTTAGTGCCGTTTTGGTGCCGTTTCGGTGTTTACCCTGCCGTTTCTGTGTTTAGGGTGCCGTTTCGGTGTTTCGATTCACCGCAAATTCGGTCAAGTGACCAGTCCGACTTCAAGAATAGGGGTACAGAGCTTCAATACCTTTGGATTTTAATCATTTAAAAATCAACATATGCACGTGGATTCCTTCGGTGTCATTTATTTTCTAATATCAAAATTAATAATTAGTCACCTGTCTTTAACTAATGGTGATCAGATATCAGCTTTCTTTCAAACAGACATGTCTTCCTTATTTCCGCCTTAACTATCAAGGACTATTACTGCACGACATTTTTCGGTTTTAAAAGTAAATCGAAAGTAGTGTAAGAAAAAAACCTATAACAGAAATAAATGGAATGGCCACAATTATCCGGATTCATGAAAAAACAATCAGATCAGGGACTGATTTAATAATTTTTTTAAGGAAAACGAGGGGTTCCTCTGTTGTCATTCCAAGCAAAAAGGTTTTCCACCTTCATGATTTGTCCAAACTAATTTTTGTCGCAAATATCAGAGTGATTTTAGAAATATAGTGAAAAAATATACGATACAGATCTAAGACTGAATAAATATAATCAACACAAACATGCAAATGAAAGGAACAAAATGGGGGTGGAGTTGAAAGGAAGAAAGAGGGGGTTGCAGCAGACTCATTTTTTCCGGTCTAGCTATATCCAGAGACATGTGTATATATGTCTCTGCTATATCATTTAATTTTCTTAAGTTGTGTTGATGGTCTTGCAGCGAATCTGATTGGTGAAGAAATTGAGTTGATTTCTGCATCCACAAAATTTGACTGCAAATATGTCACAACTGCCGGAACTACTTTCCTTTGGAATGCGAAACCCCCTTCTATTTATTTATGGAACAGTGATTACCGTGTTGTTAATCGATTGTATAACCGTCTTGCTTAAAAGTCCTTGCTTACATATAACGAATATTCAAAGTACAAAAGAAACCGCACTTCACTTCAGCAGAGACATACATACTCTGACTTCAGAAACTAATAAATATAAGATATAATTTCCTACTATTATTCAAGCCGGCGTGGCCTAGTGGTATCGCGTCGGACTCCTGATCGGGAGGCCGGGGTTCGAGTCCCGCTCTGGTCATGCCTGCGTCATGTCTTTCGGATGAGACAGTAAAAACCGAGGCCCCGTGTCGTGGTATGCATGGCAGGTTAAAGATCCCTCACTGCTTCGGGTGGGTCCTTTGCAAAGGTCAAAATTTTTATGCCCCGCATCAGGCAGATGCCGTCACCATATACGTGAAATATTCGTGGTGTGACGTAAAACAAAAATCAATCAATCAATCAATCAATCCTACTATTATTCAATAAAAAAGTAAAATATAACTAAGTCTATCAAGGACTTATAAACTCGTTTATCCAGCAATTTATGAAAAAGAAAGGATCACAATTTTGCAATTTAAAGTTTGCCAAGAAAAGACTGTTCCATCCTTAAAGTTGTCCAAAAGGACATTTTAGGGGTTGTTAATTTTGCGAACCAAAAGTTTTTCGATTCAGGGTGACCCTATACCCCCTCCCTCGCTCCCCTGGTCCCACGTTTCTCTACATACGCAGAAAAGCAGAACCGTCCGTAGCTTTCCGGCGATGCTGGTATATTTATTAGAAACGCTGTTTATCAGGGACGTATATAAGACATATGTGTTATATACGCCCCTGTATTTATTAAATCAAATAGACGATGTGTTCCTATTACATAATTGATTGGTTTCTATAGCAGTTGTCACTGAATCACTGATATTTACAAATCCTATATTACTCATTGTGGACAGATCATCGGGGCACCCCTAAACGGGAGACAGTATTAACAGTGGAAAACGTGACCCGTTACCACTTCATTTACCGGAATGACACTTGAAATAGCGTTGTCAAATTCAATACTTTGTTAACAAATTATTTTTAAAAAGCGGGGTTTTTTTTCCCCACACATTTTACTCAAAATTTTAGCCGCTTCATTGAATTTAGAAGCGGCAATATCGATTTTTTTCCCTTTGATTAAATCTGTGCTTTAAATATCTGTGATTCAGGCAAAGTTTTAAGGATAGCTTCGGACATTTTTTTTTTTTTGCTCAAATTTTAACGGCGAAAATATTTACCCTTTGATCCAAACTGAGATATATGTTTCTGATTCAAACAATGCGCTTTTAATGACAGCCTATAGACCAACACTTACTCACGATGGTTTCTGAAATATCCCGTGTCCTCAACCGTCACGTTTTGTATAATCCCAAACTTGACAGTTAAGAATACAGGTTAATTTCAGTCAGTGCTCAAGCCAATTTTGTCGAGTCCTCTCAGCAATAACGAAAAGATATATCAACCTGAGGCAGTGGCTCAGTGGATGCTAGGCTTGTGACCGAGAGGTCCCCAGTTCGACTTCCACCGTTGGCTCACCAGTGTCCTGTTTCTCGAAGACAGGACAAGGCAGTAAAAACTGAGGTCCAGTGGCACGGTAGACGTGACACGTACAAGATCCCTCACTGCTTCGTGTCAGTCCGTTGCAGAGATAGAAATATCTATGCAATGCATCAGGTAGATGACGACACCATAAACGCGAAATAATCGTGAAGCGACGTTAAACAATAATCAATAAAATAAACTTTTTTTTCCTGACAATTAGATGAGTTCTTTCATAAGGTGGCTGCACATGCCCTGTGTTTTGCCTTAAAATTTCGTCCAACCCGTAAGTGATCCAACAGAGGCAGTGCAAGATCTTTTATAGGCCACTGGGACTCGAAGTCGGATTAGTCACATGACCCAACAGGTCTCACATTAGTTGAGTGACAAGTCTCGGGATTCATTTTGCTTTATGCAAAGAATCCCATATTTTGAATCTCATGAGTTCAGACTGCAGTCATATCAAATTTAAAAGAAAAGGGGGATCTTCATAAGATTCCTCGTTGAATTTCAGCAGTTTTATGACTCACATAGATAATTTTCAAATACATGAAATTTGACTGGAGTTACTTACCCTTTCCGCCATTTTGGAGGTAAGACTGGAGTTTTTGCTTCATGACGGGCCTTGTTCAAACCTCTTTCAGAGGAGACATGGTCCTGAACCTCGTCCCCTCTGACTGTTAGTCGGGACTCCTACAGATCTAGGGTCTTAGCTCGCTTTCAGACTGGCAGAGCACGGTTTATCATGTTGATGTCGCATATATTTTTATACCATTATGTGGTTTACAATACCTTACGTGTTTATATTTTTATGACCTCTCAATATGCGATACCTGTTGACCCTTGTTCTTTACATGAGGATTATTAATAAATTTTTAAATGTACGTCTTTTGATCGTTCTGCTGTTACGGTGAGTGGGAAGGTGGGCCCGTAAACCAGTTAACCACACCATTTGTTTGGCTTTTGTCAAATTAAATGACCGTCCTAAGTCGGTATCGTAATTGCACTACAATCAAATATTTTTGTAATGTGTTAAATGTTCTATTATATTATTTATATTCATGTATTGTATAGCTCCATGGTGACTTCTGCCACATAACTGAGCCGGTAACTCTTCTTTTTTCTTGAATAATTGTGAGAAAGTTGTCTATATTTTCACTCCTCTGAAAACATTTTGACATTGTTCTATAGTTTTATTATTGCATAACAATTGCAAAAAAAAAAATCAAGAAGCATCTTTAGTTTGGTGAAATTCCTTACACAATTTGGTTGATTTATGCATGAATATTCAGTCATTTACCTCCAATATGGCGGAAAAGGGAAGTAACTCCTATTCAATTTTATGCATTTGAAAACTATCTATTATAGCCCATGCTCAAAATACAGTTTGACAAAGTTGCATTAGGGTCTATGATAAACACTAAGTTTATCTCCTAGTCACCCTTGGAATGTTTCGGGGATTATCTTCATTTAGGACTTAGTGTTATGCCACGCGGACTTCACTGACAAACTCTTACTGAATCGGGCTTAAAGGCTGGTCGTCAAGTTAGAAGGTCTGTAGAGCCAGCGTACCTCAGTGGATGAGGTGCTCTGCTAGTGACCGAAAGGTCCTGAGTTTGAATTCCACCGTGAGCATGCTAGTGTCCTGTCTTTCAGAAAGCCGATGTCCTGTGTCACAGCAATGGTACTCACAGCTTCGAGTGCATCAGTTGCAAAGGTATAAATTTCACTGTAATGCATAAAGTAGATGACACCACCATATACGTGAAATAATCCTAGTGACGTAAAACAATAATCAATTCATCAATATAAGTCCAGTGTGATATTACCAACCTATCCCAGAATAAAAGAGTGTTAAGTCCAAATTGTCAAATTTGTCATTCTGAATATGTCAAGATGTCGTTCAGAAATGAGAACTGTATTCACTCCTGCTACTTCCCCAACAAAAGCTTTTAGTTATAAATATATAGCATGAAAAATCTTTTGAGAAACATTTTATTCATAAATAACTGCGCAATGAGGTACATGTATCACAAACTATAATGCCATTATAACAGGTAAAAAGGTCAAAACACCATACAAGTCAATGTCACAGCAAATAACGTCAGTAGAAGCATTTGATAAAACTGGGGGTTTCACTGTCAATTTGCTGCGAGCCATATGGTGAAAATTCAAGCCTAAGCAAATTGGGGATGCTTCAGCTAATGCACACCATTAAGAAACAAGATGTGTTTGTGAAACACAAATACCCCTGGCAACAACAATGTGGAAATTTTTTTAAATGTAGGTCAAAGGTCATGGTCAAGGTGACAATGTCAAAAATTATAGTACTGACGGAAAGGTTTTGTCATAAGGTGTATACGTGTGAATACTAATCAAAAGTTATAACCGATGTTAAAGTTTTTGAAATGTACGTCAAAGGTAAAAGTCAAGGTGACAAAGTGAAAAATTATGGTATTGACAAAAAAGTCTAGTCACAAAGAATATGCATGTGAAATATGAAAGCCCTAACTCTTATGATTAAATTATAACCAATGGTAATGTTTTTTGCTACAAACAAACAGACAGACAAACAGGCCAAAAACTAGATGCCCCTGAATCTTTGATTCATGTGGCATAAAATAGAATACATATATCATTTTTCTTTTGATAGCTATTTTCTTACGAATGTAATGACTAGAAACAGAAAGTAGCTACCAGCGACTAGCAGGTATAACTCCAGAATATGATTGTGGGATTAATCACACATCTTATATTATGCATATTATTACATCTGGACTCCAATGATTCCTTAAATTTCTTATAATGCCCCTGCAGGTTAGCAGTATCCAAGAAATATTATTTGTCTCTAGTCATTAAGAAATTTTGGCCAATGCCAGAATTATTTGCAAAAAGAGACAAACTGATAGACAGGACAAAAACATTTAAGTCCAAGTGCTAGATAAGTACATGATGGCAGTAGCATTTTCGCTATTAAGTGACGACAGAGCTTGCTGCAGTTTATCATTCGCAGCTTCATATGTCTCATCGATAGGAGTCGGAATAATATCTTGAACTTGAACAAGTTCCTGCGGCAGTGTCTGCGTGTTCACAGTGACCTCCGCCTGATTCAAGAACTCCTGACTGGTCAAGATGTTCACGGCTGTTTTCTCAAATGCACGCAGTTCGTGTGTTCTTTCGTGTCTCTTGAGGGCATAATTAGTATTGAATTTTTTGTCGCAGGTCGGACAGGAGAACGACCGAGGACTTTGATGAAGATTCTTAATGTGTTTCTGCTGACTGGATTTCGTCTTGAAGGATGCACCACAGATATAACATAGGTGATGTCTCTCACTCGAGTGCATGGCCATATGTTCTTGGAGGTGGGACTGAAAAAAAAAATAAAAAAGAAAATGCATGTAAAACTTGCTCTTTTTTTTCTCATAGAATAGTACAGCTTTTTATCTCATCATTAGGTAAAGGGAATTTCAACAATTTGATGGAAAACTGTATTGCTTCTCTTCATTAACAATTCATGAACTTAGTGTGGTTTTTGTGTGAAAAACTATTGAAATTAAAATAAAATCCAAAACTCAGTCATTTCTGTAAACAACTACATTCTGGGTTCTTTATTAAATTGGTCTCCAAGAAAACAGAAGGTTAGGAATCAATTCCATCCATGGAAGCTAAAATACACCTATCTCCTTAATATACCCACCCACTCTGAATGAGTTTAAAATTTTTACATTTAAAAATTTCATTATATTTTAAAAGTACTCATAGATCGAGAGGCAAATGACTGCATGTACAAAGATGAGTCAAAGTTTCTAAATAAACAGGGGTAACAAGTATAGATCAAAAAACATTTGTTTTTGTTTTCTAAGGCAGTGATCTATTGAAGATTAGTATCATCAAGGATTTATAGCTTTTACCACAGCTTGTTTTATAAGGCTAATAAAGGCCTTCAAGCCACCTTTCTTGAAAATTTAGGACAATTTTTCGATTTTTTAGGATTATTTTAGGATTTTCAAAAAAAAAATTAAGGATATTTTTCAGACATATACTTACTTTGAAACAGCTTTTAATCACTGACTTACATACAGCTTTCATTCCAGTTTTCAAACCTGTTGATTGCTCTTGCATTATGAAACATTGAGATCTAATAGCCTCCTTGTGCTTCACTATACCTCGTCATCAACTGATTTGAGAACTGGAATGAACGCTCTGGAAAAAAATACTGAGAAGATTTTGTTAATTAAAATCATATAAATGTGTATTAATTGCACCATTATGTATCATGTACTTAATCAAGTATTTTTCTTTCACACTGATTTAAGTGAGAAATGAATAATGACTATTACAGAAAAATTAAGGATTTTAACAAAAAAAATTTAGGTTGGTTGGTTGGTTGATTGGTGTTTTACGTCGCTTTCAACAATATTTCAGTTATATCGTGACATGGAAGCAGGAGGTTACCAACCTCTTAAACATAGCGGCGCAACCCGGGAATCGAACCTGGATCGTCGGTGCTGCAAACCAAGCGCTTAACCACTACACCACGTCTGCCCCTCAAAATTTAGGACATTTTTAGGATTTTCTTTCATATTCCTGTATAGGCATTTCAACTTTTTGGAATTTTAGCAAACTGTCTGAAAATTTAGGATTTTTTATACGATTTTGTGATGGACTAGAAGCCCAACTAATATACTTAAACTTAAAACCTCATCAACTCTGATTATCAATACTAGTTGTAGATTATTTTGTTTCAGACTCTGACATTTCTCAAATGTGCAAATTCATCTGGAGCAAACCATGCATAAACATTAAAGTTCATGCATCATTTTTTAAACAAAAAGTGCAAA
This sequence comes from Pteria penguin, assembly GCA_035048485.1. Taxonomy (NCBI): domain Eukaryota; kingdom Metazoa; phylum Mollusca; class Bivalvia; order Pterioida; family Pteriidae; genus Pteria; species Pteria penguin. The sequence goes on from CM068592.1 coordinate 10,876,388, forward strand.
AGCACCCTCAGCGGCAACTTTAACAGTATACGCTGTTACCCTAAAACTAGGTCAAACTCCAAGGACAAGGTCACAAGGTCAAAATTTTGGTACTAACTTAAAGGTCTTGTCACAAAGAATAAACAAGTGAAATGTAATATACCCAATGTTTAGGTTTATCAAATGTAGGTCAAAGGTCACAAAGTCAAAAATTATTTCAACAGCGAAAAAGGTCTTGTCACAAGGAATTTACAAATTAAAATATGGAAGCCCTTCTCTTACAGTTGCAATGTTAAGCGGAATGATAAAGGTCTTTGCCACAGACAAACCAACATACAGACAGGCCAAAAACTAGATGCCCCAAAACTTTGGTTCCAGAGACATATAAATAATATGTAGTTGAATAATACAATGAAAAGTGCAACACCTGCAATACAAATGTCATTTTGATATGTTAATATGTTCAAACCTGTTAAAAGAAACAATCTAAAGGAAGATGGGAAAGTGGTCACTTCAGGCAGGTGGTCTCTCAGTGCAAGTTGATTTTGTATAGACAATTGCTAGCTAGGATCAGAGATGGGGGGTTGTTTAACACAAGTAGTTGCTTAATACAGGTGGTCTTTGAAAGCAGGTTTGACTGTATTCTTCATAACTTACTTGAGATCTAAACTCCTTATTGCACTTGGTGCAAACAAAGCGATACTTTCTTTTCTGCCTATCAATATGAACCAGCTTATGCTGTGAAAGTGCATCAGTCCTCTTGAAGGCCTGTCCACAGAGGTCACATAAATATGGCCGATGGTCAGAGTGCACATTGTTTTTATGTCGCACAAAATGTTCCTTCCTCTTCGTCTTATACGAGCACTGATCGCACGAGTATTCCATTAAAAGCGTAACTGGATCCTCGCCGGGATCTTTATGTTTCTGCATGTGTGCTTCAAGCTTTTTAAGAGTGACAGATTTGAATTTGCAGATAAGGCACATGAAGTGATCCTGCACTTGTTGGTAGTGTTTCCTGCGATTATGTCGAGTCATCGATAAGGGGTCGTCTGTGACGTACTTACACATAGAACATGACAGTAAACTGTTACTATGGCTGATCTCATGTTTACGCAGCTCGCTATTGCGAATAGTTTTGAAATTGCACTGCTTACATTCATATAGCTTGTACTGTTTTTCATGGTACTTAACATGCTTGAGGTAATGACTCTGCCTCTTTGTTTTGAATGAACATTGTTGGCAAAAGAACTTAAACTGGGTCATCAAATCGTAGTCCTTCCAAGTCTTCTTTTTGCCTTTTCCAGATTTAATCTTAGGAAAAGAATCTGAAATTTTAAAACATTAAGTTTAAGCTTTTTCTTACATGTATATTAACTTATGTTTTTGCTTATGATATAAAATTATAAAAAGACAGTACCTCTTGTAAACCACAATAATTTACATGTAATTTGATTACATGTATTCAAAAATGAAACCAGATGTGTTTGTGAACACTAAGCGCCTTGTGGCAACAGAAGTCTTTCTGGGTATCGAAAGTGTTATATCATTTAAACCTTGAGTTACTGTGAGACATAGACAATAAATGTCTAGAAAAAAGGCTATTTTTAGCATTCAAATTACCATATCTGCACCATGAGGAAACAGAATTTTATGAAAAACAAAAAAAGGTCCTCCACCGACACTGATATTGAAGGTGTTATGATTTCATTTCGATATCTCTAAGTAAACTTAGTTTTTGCAAGACATAGACAAAATATGCTTGAACAAAATCTACTTTTATAATACAATTTACCATAACTGCAAAGACGGAAACGATAGAGATATTCCTAAGTCCTAACATTGAACCTTAATGATATCATTTAAATCTCTGAAGGCAAATTTGAGATATCAAAAGACATAAAAAGTGCAAACAGAAAATCTATTTTTGGGATTAATGTTACTGTCATGGTCACAAAGTCTGACAGATATTGGTTTCCTCTGAAAGAGCTTCATCATTGGAGTCAGATCCCAAATATGAAGTCATTCTATTTCAAGGTTCAAAAGTTATGAGCAAAGTTAAATTTAATGAGAAACAGACAGGACAAAAACAAAATACTCCTCAAAGCTGGTGTGGCCCAGTGGATGAGGTGCTAGGCTTGTGACCAAAAGGTCCCGGTTTCGATTCCTGCTGTGGGCACAGTATTGTTCTTTCTTTCGGATGAAACAGTAAAAACCGAGGTAGGTGTGGTACTTAAAAGATCTCTCACTGCTTCAGATGGGTCCACTCTAAAGGTACATATTTCTAAGCGATGCATCAGGCAGATGCGACAAATTCTGAATATTTGTTTCTTCGGTGCATTTCATTAGTAATATTAGTAGGTGTATCTTAACGGATAAGGTGCTGAACTCATGTTTGGTTGTCCCGAGTCCAAGCCAAGGTCTAACTCATCAACTACATTACTACTACTTACCCTTCTTATCATGCTTTGATATCAAATTATCATTCATTCCACTTAAAACTTTTCTTGTTTGTGGAATTGTTGAATCTGTGTCTGAGGTCAAACTATCACATGCTACAGCTTCAGGAAGCAACGAGTCAGAGGGTACAGGTTCAGAGTTCACAGGGATGAAATTTACATTGTCAGGTACAATCTGTGAATTTGGCTCTTCTATGTATTTGTCCTGTTCTAGCTGTTGAGCTTTTTCTGCATTGGAGGTATTGTTTACAAGGGTTTGAACTTCAGTTGTATCCTACAACACATGGATGTTAACCATCATGAGAGATGATCCAAGATATTTCGGTTTGTTTCCTTCTTGTTTTACATAAAGCCAAAATTACTTCACCAAAAAAAATGGTTAAGGAAATCAGGGAGTCTTACTTAAAATGTGTGGGTTAAAACCTCAGAATATTGAAATCTGCACTTTCGACTTTTGAAATTTGACATCTGCTATTAGATTTGAATGCTGATAGGAATGAAAGAGCATAATATCATACTGGTACTTTTAAATGCTATGACACGTTTATCAATACAGTATTTGAGCATCAAATCTTTCTAGGATATGGTTTCTCATATAATATTTGAAACAAGTGTACATTTGACGCCATTACCAAATGTATTCAAATCACTTTTCTTATCTCTGCTTTCTTATTGCATTAGCCTTGCCTAGTACATGTAATGGAAATTCTAGTGTACATTTGACGCCATTACCAAACGATTCAAATCATTTCTCTTATCTCTGCTTTCTTATTGCATTAGCCTTGCCTAGTAATGGAAATTCTGCATTTTCCTTTTATGCAAGACGTGCTTACTTTGCAGCCTTCATAAAAACAAAAACATGTACAAAAGCATTAGAAGACCAGTATAATACTAAAAGACATACAAACCTGTTATTTCAGAAAAAGCATTCAGTAATGGGTTATATACTCAATACCTATGCTCAACCCTATCTATGACGAAATATACATAATTAAATTTATATATACCTGACATGGTTCCTCTCCTATTGATTTTTCAGGTGAAGTAGGCAGTACCGCTTCGACACCCTGGCTCTGGGAATCTTCTACTGGAGTTGAGGGTACACTAATTGACTCTTCTAATGACAAGGCCATTCCACTTTCAGACTTTAGAGTATTACCAGAGGAAGAGGAAATATTGTCTATGTCTACTAGAGATTTGACGACTCCTTCATTCAGTGTATCCTCTTGCTGAATTGATGAATCGGCCTCTGATTGGATGTACGATATAAATGCAGGTGCCGGATTGGATGTTTCTTCTTCTTTTACTGTAAATAGATAAAATCAATATAATCTAATTCTGTTCTTCATTGTGGAATTTATGTCAATTTATTTTCATTGCGAACATTATTCTCTCGGTATTATCTGTCACATTCAGAAGACAAGTCGCTGAAGAAAATCAAACTCCAGACTTTACGGTCACGAGCAAAGCACCCAACTAACTGAGCTATATCAGTTCCATTAGTTTACTAATAGCCTATATTTGAGTAAGGTTAAGACTGGTATACCTAATTGCCAATGACCTACATTAGTATTACCCGCTGACTGGTATGCCTTCTTGCCAATGACCTACATTAGTACTATACATTGATTTGTATGCCTACTTGTCAATGACCTACATTAGTATTACACATTGATTGGTATGCCTACTTGCTAATGACCTACATCAGTATTACACATTGATTGGTATGCCTACTTGCTAATGACCTACATTAGTAATACATATTGATTGGTATGCGTATTTGCTAATGACCTACATTAGTATTACACATTGATTGGTATGCCTACTTGCTAATGACCTACATTAGTATTACACATTGATTGGTATGCCTACTTGCTAATGACCTACATTAGTATTACATATTGATTGGTATGCGTACTTGCTAATGACCTACATTAGTATTACACATTGATTGGTATGCCTACTTGCCAATGACCTACATTAGTATTACATATTGATTGGTATGCCTACTTGCTAATGACCTACATTAGTATTACACATTCATTGGTATACCTACTTGCTATTGACCTATATTAGAATTAAACACTGATTGATATGCCTACTTGCCAATGACCTACATTAGTATTACATATTGATTGGTATGCCTACTTGTTAATTCCCATTATTAGTTAGTATTACATATTGATTGGTATGCCTACTTGCTATTTACCTACATTAGTATTACACATTGATTGATATGCCTACTTGTCAATGACCTAAATAAGTTAGTATTACACAGTGATTGGTATGCCTACTTGTTCATGACCTACATTAGTATTGCACATTGACTGATATGCCTACTTGTTAATGACCTACATTAGTTAGTATTACCAACATTAGTTAATGACCAACATCAGTATTACACAGTGATTGGTATACCTACTTGTTCATGACCTACATTAGTATTACACAGTGATTGGTATGCCTACTTGCTAATGACCTACATTAGTATTACACAGTGATTGGTATGCCTAATTGTTCATGACCTACATTAGTATTACACATTGATTGGTATGCCTACTTGCTAATGACCTACATTAGTATTACACAGTGATTGGTATGCCTACTTGTTCATGACCTACATTAGTATTACACACTAATTGGTATACCTACTTGTTCATGACCTACATTAGTATTACACATTGATTGATATGCCTACTTGTTCATGACCTACATTAGTATTACACATTGACTGATATGCCTACTTGCTAATGACCTACATTAGTATTACACATTGATTGATATGCCTACTTGCTAATGACCTACATTAGTATTACACATTGATTGATATGCCTACTTGTTAATGACCTACATTAGTTAGTATTACCAACATTAGTTAATGACCAACATTAGTATTACACAGTGATTGGTATACCTACTTGTTCATGACCTACATTAGTATTACACACTGATTGGTATGCCTACTTGCTAATGACCTACATTAGTATTACACATTGATTGGTATGCCTACTTGTTCATGACCTACATTAGTATTACACAGTGATTGGTATGCCTACTTGTTCATGACCTACATTAGTATTACACACTGATTGGTATACCTACTTGTTCATGACCTACATTAGTATTACACAGTGATTGGTATACCTACTTGTTCATGACCTACATTAGTATTACACATTGACTGATATGCCTACTTGCTAATGACCTACATTAGTATTACACATTGATTGATATGCCTACTTGCTAATGACCTACATTAGTATTACACATTGATTGATATGCCTACTTGTTAATGACCTACATTAGTTAGTATTACCAACATTAGTTAATGACCAACATTAGTATTACACAGTGATTGGTATACCTACTTGTTCATGACCTACATTAGTATTACACACTGATTGGTATACCTACTTGTTCATGACCTACATTAGTATTACACAGTGATTGGTATACCTACTTGTTCATGACCTACATTAGTATTACACACTGATTGGTATGCCTACTTGCTTGCTCTTGCTCCCCAAACTGCAGACTCTCTGAATTCTCAGTTTTCAGGGAAGTTGCTGGTATGAAGACAATCTTCTCATTTAAATTAATGGCTTTGGAAGACTGAAGATAACGCACCTACAACATAATAAATCTGAAATGTTATAAAATTTGGAAAAAGATATGTATCGATGTTGGCATGCTGTGATTTTTATCTTTTATGAGAAAACAAGGCACCCCTAAATTGGTTCATGATATGCCTGCATGTTGACATGATGATTCCCTCCCCCAGGGGCAAGACCAAAGTTTAAAACACAAATCAGAACCTTTCAAATGACACCATAAAAACATTTGTTTCTGTCATGCTTAAGGCGGAGAAGTGTGGACAAGATGGGGATGGACAGACGACAGCAATTTAGAAACGTACACCTACATTTAAATGCAAATGGATAATGAGGGTGGGGGATGTTTACCTCTGTCAATCAACAAGAAACAGTTTAAAACGCTATGACCGGATTAAAATGTAAATTCGTAACAAGGTCAGGAGGTTAAAAGTCATGGTACCAATTGAAAGCTTTGGTCATAAAGAATCTAAGTATGAAATATTATGTATATACTCCTCTTAGATGTTGAAATATTTGCTTCATCCAAAAACATGACCATTTTGCTTCAAACAGAAACTTAACCAAAATGATGACAGAAAACCAGACAAACCAACATCGCCAATCTATTGCTTTGCAATTTGGCCAAACATTATAAGATTTACTCCACATTATATTATTCTTCCCATCACCATTGTCAAACATTAGTTACAAAAGCAAGTTTCTTCCCGGGGAGAACACTGTGGTTGTTCCCTTATCGCAAGCAGTCAGCAAAAATACTTGATGAAATGCTGAATTTTGGAATACATATATCATAAACATTTTCATTTTACGTGTCTAAAGGAATCAGTATTAATCTCTCAAACACATACTACTTACTGGTTGCTTTCGTTTCCTCTTGCTACTCTTTGGACTTTCATTTTCAGAGTCACTATCATCGTTTACATGATATCGGCTGGGAAGACGAATTTCTCTACCAGAAACGGAAGAAACTGATGGTGTTTGTGTTGACACATTCTTCATTCCTAAGAAAACATAATCTGTCTGTGACCCTGAATCCTGTTTCCATGACAACTGAGCTTGGTCGGCAAACTGTTTGATGTCGGCCGAGAGCTCCAATATAGGTTGAAGCATTTGATAGAGAAACCTGGATGTTTCAAGTATATTTGAATCTAGTGGCATTGCTTCAATCTTGATGTCAGTTATCGCTGTACGAAATATTTCAATTTGTGTTTTAATGTTTTCCAACAAGGAGATGAGAATCTAAAAAAACAAAATAAATATCATCTTATTAATTATGTTCAACAGTTGGTCCCAATTAATTAATCAATATTGAAGTGGAAATACCACCGCTTCAAATGACGGAAATCTCCGGTTTGAATTTCCTCTGATCTTGAATTTACTACTCCCATTAGTGCTAGGGTACTCAAAGTGATACCCCTCAAATTTCTAGATCAACTCCTCAAAAAATTCTTATTGAAAACCCTGAAAATGGGCCCTCACCATTTAATTTTTTTTTTATTTCACTTTCAAAATATCCCAATATAATACATAGTTTACCTCTTTTTTGTTTCGCAAAGACTCTATTTCTTTACTACAATTTCTCTGATCTGATTTCTCCAACACATCTTCTTCCTTATCTGCTCTATACGAAGTTTCCATGGCCTCGACTGTTATAGGAAGACAAGGTGTATTTGTTTTAGGAAGATTTTTCAACAGTGACACCATGGGTTTAGGAGTTTCAACTGGAATTGTGGTATCTAAAACCCCATCCTTATCAGCTGTTACCATGGTTATGGTATCCTTACCATTATCCACTGGTGTTACCATAGCAACATTTCCAAGAACCATACTATTTGAAATAACAATAGGAATGTCAGATTGGTAGCTAGCATTTGAATCTGACACAGCCGTCTGGGGTATACTATTTTGTATAATGTCTGTAAGGAGAACACTCTGATCTGAGCTCATGCTCGCAGGTAGTTCTATCTGAACACTCCCTTGTTGAAGCTGAAGAAGTTGAATCAGATTCTGCAATGAAGTTCTCATCTCCGTATTCTGAGTGTCACTATCGCTTACGCTAGAATCAAGTTGAACGACTTGGGGTAAACCTCTGTTCATATCATTTTCTATTTTGAGAACCACACTCTCTGATATTTGAACATTTTGACCAATTTGTTCCTTGGATCTATCTGCCACCGGTGGAATTTCAGAACACAGTGCATTACTTTGAATACTGGACATTTCTTCTTGATGCAGGTTTTGATGAATAGACGAAAGTGGAATTACAACCTCAGAATTCAAGACCCCTATGTTGTAAGAAATCCCAGGTTGATCCTGTATTGAAATTTTTTCAGTTGTATCCCTAAAAATACATATTTCAAGACATTCAAAACTTTTGTTTTGTTCATATTATCAATCAATAGCTGTGTGTAATATAGTGCTTTAAGCAGAGATAAACTGAACATTTTACTCATACCTAGCTATATACATTCACAATAAAATTACTATTAAATCCCTATTTCCAGGGCCATTTCTCTATGACATTACAATAGAATTGTTTCTGTCAATTAAACACAACTTAATGGTTAAGTCGCCTTTCGATTAGACAATAGCAACATAAAGAATAACAGCTTAAACATGATAAAATATTGTCTCATCAGGCTAACCAGTTTGATTGATCATAGAATACAAATTAGCGTGCAAAAATATAATCAGTCAACAATATAATCAATAGTTTTGTAGCTTGATAAAGGCTAGGTAGCCGAAAAATCCTCACCGAGTTTTCTTCTTATTATTAACATAACCAGTGCGCTTCCCTCTGGAAATCTAAAAGAGATTCTTACAATCTTACGGTTAAGGAATTTTAGTACATGTAAATATGGCACTAGCTGTATATTACTTACCGTTCTATTTCTTGTCTAGTGGAGTTCTCCATACATACAGAACTGATACCTGTAGGCGTGACATATGTCAGAGGTGTCTCTGATACAACAGGCAGGAAAACGTTCGAAGGAGAAATATTTCGAGATCTGAAATAAAAGTTAATAAATTAAATAGTTGATATTTGAATGTAACAAGCAGAATATATACCTGTGGCCTGTTAAAACTGTCAGCTGACGGGTATCAGAAATAGTCAAACACTGATTTGTGATATCACCTTGATCTCACAAGGAAACTATATATACACATGTATATGTAAAACTCAATAATGAAACTGCAAGGTGGACATACTTATAAAACTTTTTAGTTGTTTATTATATTGTGTTATATTATTACAGCATAAGAAATGATAAAAAATTCTGGATAAGGGCTGGAACAAACCAGTCCAAGTGTTGTTTGAATCAGATCGTCTGTGTTAATTTTTTTTCCAATTTAATTCAAACAAACATGTGATATTAAAATTGCAAAAACTTGAAGCTAACTGTAGGTGACTCGTTCTTCTTTAACTTTATGATATAAGGAAACCTATGTAAATGTGTAACAATTCAATGTGTTTTTTAAAGGTGTGTGTACCTTTTCATTTGGAAATTTTTTTTCCATTTGCAAATGCTGAAAGATTAATGTTTGTGATGAAATAAGAAAAAAATTTGGGAAAAATTCAATGAAATTTCTATTGAGAAGGTTTCTAATAAATTACAACAGTTCTGATTTGAAAAAAAACCCACTGCCATTGGTGATCATACAAATGAATGCTAAAAAGATATACAACTTAACAAGATATACTGACACAGCTGAATCAGTTAGATGCTTGTCTCAAAACTGAGAGGTCCCAGGTTCGATTCACTTTGGATGTGAAAGATCTGAGACCATGTGTCAAGCTAGGCATGACAGGTATTGAGGTATACAACTCTATACAAAAACAGGTGGTCAAATGGGACTTTTTGTTATTTCCCATTTGAGCAGGTAATATACATTAAGCCCTTGTGACATAAACAATTTCCATGGAAACCGGTATAAAATTACTGGAAATGATATAAAAATTGCAGGATGTCACAATGGTATAACATCAGATACCTGTTCATAATGGGAAATAACTTTGTACATGTATAATGAAAAGACCCAAATTCATAGGTCTTACTTTTTGAGCAGATTTGACCAATGTCTACGTATGCAAGTGCAATACTGCCAATAAAATTTTCCCATAAGGTTTCATAAAGCTAGTACTAAAAAAAAAAACTACTAACAATAGTGTAAATGCTGGATTACAGCCTTCAGACTTTTTCTATGTAAACTTATGAAATTTTTGAGAAATTTTCAAATTGACTCTTCCATTTGTGTGCCAAAAATTGTCAAATCAGATGACATCACGATACTTTACACCTCGGTCATACTTCGGACAAACATTGAAAATGTATTGTGATGTCACGAAATTCAATAAATATTCTGCGAAAGGGATGGGTTAATTATCAAGATAAACCTTGTGACTCCAATTACTAAGCAGATAAAGATCCCTCACTGCTTCAGGTGGGTCCGCTGCAAAAGTAAAAATTTGTATGCCCCGCATCAGGCAGATGCCGTCACCATATACGTAAAATATTTGTGGTGTGACGTTAAACAAAAATCAATCAATCAATATTATTATTATTATCAATCAATCAATCAATCAATCATCCGGAACATACAAGTCAGTTCTTTATACTAGGTAACAATAACGAGACTCTGAAGTAAATGTATTAATACGTTAAAATTTTACATGTAAATCAGGGAATAAACTTAACAGAAATTTTTACGAGCCATGTGGGCTCGTAAGACTCAGAATCTACGGGCCCACACCAATCCGTATGAGTCCACACTAAAACCATTCAAAAATTGCAAGAAAAACTAATCAATTTTTTTTCTGAATTTTATTACATTACTCAACAATTTCTCTCCAATTTTACTTGTTGAAGTAATCGTCCTGTTTTGTCGGCGATACATTTCGTTTCATGGGAACGGCGAAAAAAAAAAAACTTCCTAAGTGGGCTTGTCGAGCCATAATTTAAAGGTCAAAGAACAGTAATTAACGAGAGTCGTGATTGGCTGATGTGGTGTAGGGAGAGAGGAACTACTATTTCAATGTATCAGGAGCTGTGATTGGATGAAATTATTTAATCTATCTATATATAAAGATTGATTCTGCTGTAAAATCATGAATATTTATCTCATTTCGCTAATGTAAAAATTTTATAACCTAAAAAGGGGTGGTTACAGTATATAAAGATAGATAGGTAGGTTGTTTAAGTTTGAATTTTTTTGTGGGGGGTGACCCCCTTCAAACATGATTTTCTCAAAATTAAGGTGGATAACCTATGGTAAACTGTTAAAATTCTGATAGAGATTCTATTGAAATGGTGAAGGTATGAGCCGACCGATTGTATATAGCTAAAATGCAGGATGTTGTGTAAATCTTGCTGGAAATTTGTTCATTTAACATGAGACCTTATGGGAAATGGAATTACTAAGCTTTGACCTATGTAAACAAACGTGAAACCCAAGGGCGTAGCCAGTGCGCAAATCATGTGTACGTACAAGAAAGGCAGGGGTTTGGGGGAAAGGAAAACAACCACCTCTCTCTCTCTCATGAAATACTATATTTTTGACAAAATGATGTGTACACACGTGCGTATTTGGCGTAATGGTAGCCACGCCACTGAAACCAGCTACTGCTAACTAACAAATAAAAAGAACATGTCCGGATTTGAAACAATCTAGACGCTTACTCAATGACGGATTTAAGTGTCTAGATGATTCAGATTAGAATTCAACAAGGAAACGGCCGATTAGTCTTGCAGATTTTTTTCGTTCGCCACCTGGGCGAGTAGGAAGTGTTTCTTGGTCGTCCACAACAAATTTTACTCGTCTTGGGCGAGTGGGCAAGCGTTAAGTTTATTCCCTGTAAATTGTCTGCGTATGTTTTAAACTACGTGATTCGGCTTAGAACTTGATGCGATTTCAAGCATCTGTAACATCGAGTATTATTATCCAGGGGGGAAACTTTCCACTCGCCCACTTGCATTGGCGACCAGTTCTTGGGTGTGGGCTCGTGAAATCTCAAAAGAAATTGCCCACTTGGCGAATGTAATTTTCATAAGAGATCGAGAGGTCTTTGCTCATTGCAGCATGGCAGTTTATGTGCGAAGTTCCTGTTACACTCAATAAAATGTCATTTGTATAACATCAACATTTTCCTACGTAATAAGTTTCGAGTAAAGTGCGAGATAGTTCCATATGATTTTAAAAAGCGTTGATGGATACATAAAATCGTCTCGCTCAGTTTCCTTTTTGATCATAGACGTTTTATCAATTTATGTGTAAGATTTAATTAAATCTATCAAGAAGGACAGGATTCATTTTTTCTGTAGAAAATATTGTACAGATAAGGTAGTTCTATCAATAAAATATATCCCTAGTAGAATATTTGACTACTACGATTAAATGCAATTGGTCAATTTCAAAACGATCAAGAATGAAGTGGCAACCAAACGAACTCACATGGGCCATTTTATTTAGTTGCCCTTTCATCCTTGACTGTATTTTGAGATAGCTGAAAATGTGGAGATTTATAGAATGTGTTAAACCACCCCAAAAACGGAAAGCAGATGATCGAATAGATTATTTCAAAAGTTATGAACATGAAAAGAGGGCAAGAGGTTTCAATTCGAAATGAGCAGAATCCCGTCCTTGGTCGAAAAACAAATAAATTAAAATCTCTTCTACAAAACATGCATTCATTATTCTGGAATTTCATTTGAATAACTGAACAAGTACATTGAAAAGATATGGGCCCGTGAAAATTTTAATGGGCTCCTAAATATTAAAAGTTGGCCCACTTGGTCCCTAAGATCTTCTTACAAAGTTTCCCCCCTGTTTCAATCAGTTACCTAACAACTCGGATGTTGAGCAGAAAACACAGCCTTTTACAGTGAAACACGATTTCACAGATGTGTGTATGACATTCACCATTTACATGTCATGTGACGTACCTCCGCGACCAAAGAGCGTTTAAGTCTGGGTTTTTTGTTTCTATTAAAAGAAACCAACCTGGGTGTTCCAGATGACATAAAACTGCCACATCAGGGCTCGAAATTAACGTATGTCTGTAAGTCCATGACTAATAAATTATGCCACGGACTAACAGATTTCTCATTGTATAAGTCCGACAGACTAATGAAAACTCTGTGATACCCACTCAAATCCTATCATCCGCCCTGCAAACGACTGAAAACTTATTTTTCTGGAAATCCTGTAACCTATTTTTAGTAACAATACAGAGTATCACTACTACTAAAATCCCTCACGGTTTGCATTTAGTAACTTACCAAATCTATTATTCGCGATGTGGGCTCCTTTATGTGGGCAACTTACATCACAATTATATGACGTCATAACAATTACAAAATTCGTGTGCATGTTGACGTTATTTTAGTTGCAATATTCTGTATTCGCCAAAAAGTACATGGAAAGTAACGAGAGTCAGAGTCGCTGGTGTGCTTCGTTGAAACAGATTATAGAGCAGCTTCTATACGTTTTCGAATGACATTGACGTTGTTTTGCATGGTGATCGTGGGGCCAAGGGAAATGTGGCGATATATTTAGCCATCCTTCCTTTATGGACGAGAAGGAGCTAGAGGCATATGTGCCCCAAAGTGTCTTGAAATGTTAAATCTGACAAATGAAATGTGTTTACACTGAAATTAAATCAATTTAAAATGAATAAATAGTCTATTTTTGTGCGGACTAATGGATTTTGTAACTGATTAGTGATTTAGTCCGCCTGACTAGTGCTTGAAAAAGTTAGTTTCGAATCCTGCACATGAATGACATTTTCACGATTCCATAATACCCTTCTCCCCTAGTTTTTTTGGAGGAGGCGCAACTCTCTTCTTAGTGCCTTTGAGGCCTACTCTTGCACACCTAACCTACAGAGTTCTCGAGGTCTGACATCCGAGTATTTGATAATAAGCATTCGGTACATTTGGGGTAAAGCATCAGACTTTATCATAGAAAGCAATGCTTATTCCCAAAGGAATATATGAATACATGTTTTACATATTACCTATTGTATTTTATAATAAAAACCCTTTAGAACTGATACAGAAGAACTAACGTTGTATTAACGTTAATGATAATCTCCGAGTTTTAACCCAAGTGTTATGGCCAGACTCCTCAGGTATCTACATAAACCAATAGAGACCGTGACATCACGCCAACTTCGAGAATGGGTCACACACAACACCCCCAACTTCGATGGTGCACCTCGTTGCCAGTGCAACTCAATAAAAGTCACTACTTACTATTTAAAATACATACAAATAACATTTATCTATGATATCCTATAAAAAGTATTAAAACCATAAAAACTCAATTAAACAACAAAACCTTTTCTTTTTTTTTCTTTTTTGACACAATCGGTAAATACGGACAGAGGAAATTCGACTAAACCGAAGTTTTTTATATTAATATTCTTACAAATTCTCAAGCTGTTTATTTTCATCCATCTTCTTAATTTTCTATGACAAAGAACAAAAATTTGAAGTCTTAAGCTCGTTAAATTATCGAAATAGTCATCATCGAAGAATTAATTTCACCGGAAGTACTACCGACAACGGAGGTGAAAAAACCGGATTCGACAAGTTGGTGACGTCCGTATTTCAGAAGAGAGATTTGATTTTTGCAGTTAGAAATAACAGCGCCCACTTTCACTGAAAGGTTGAGAGACTCGAGTGAAACATTTTGCTGATTACCTTATAACAGAAAATACACCCCTTCCCCTAAAAATAAATAAATAAATAAAAAAAGTTTTAAAACCTTAAAAAACAAAACAACACCCAACACCCCCCAATCAAGCAAACAAATAAAAACCCACCCACCCACCCTCACTAAAAAAATACCCAAAACAAAACAAAAACACCGAAAAAAAAACAAACAAACAAAACAAAAAACGAACACTCCCCCCCCCCCCCAAACACACAAAATAAAACAAAGCAAAGAGAAAAGCAAAACCAACCAAACAAAACAAAAACAATTCACTAACGTATGGAGTTTACATTTGCATTTAAAGAGAATCGATGAAAAGCACGCAACAATTTAGTAAATTAGATAACAACCTATGAAACAATTATTATCAGCCCTTCCGGTTCCTAGCTACGGCCATGCATTAAACTTCTTTTAACTTTGTAATTTGATTCTGAAGAACTCACTGCAAATTTAAAATTTGTCATTTGTAGCCGATCCACTGATTGGAACATGACCCCTTACGGGGTTTCGACAGATCTTTATCCGCAGTGGGACAAATAAACTAGAGAAGCAGAATAAAGAAATGGTTTAAATCAAACTGGATGAAAAGGACATCAAAATATTTCAAATAAAGAGAAATTTCTTAAGCATCAACCATTCACAGTAAGCTCTTGCGACAGTTGAATGGTATACTCGAAGTCGGCATTACGTCACTGTCTCTGCTGCTCTACGAAGATACCCGATGAGTCTGGTCATGACTCTTGGGGTAAAACTCGGGGTTTATCGGTAGCGTTGATACAAATTCAAGTTCTTCTGTATCAGTTCGGAAGGGGTTTTATTATAAAATGCGATCGGAAATGTGTAAAACATGTATTCAAAATTTACTTGTTAGAATGACAAAATATTTTGATAATTCCTTTTTACCCAAATTCCTCACGGAATATGCATTCCTCTCTATGATAAATTCTAATGCTTTACCCCATATGTTCCGAATGCTCGCTATCAAATACCCGAATGTCCGACTTCGGGAATAAGACAGGATGAATTTGAAATATGTGTAATAAAAACACCAATTACCACTTTAAATAAGTGATCGTATCTGATCATATTATCAACATCAAAAGAGCACTAGTATATAGTTCTATTTGAAGTAATTGACCTTTACTGTGGGACCGCATCGACTGGGCCGGGTGGGGCCAGATCGGACTGGGGCCAGATCCTTTTGGGGCCGGGTCGACCTATTACCAAAGCACGAACATGTTTAATGCAAAATGTACAATATGGACTTACAATGTATATGTTTTAGATTGATTGATTGATTGATTTTTGTTTAACGTCACACCACGAGTATTTCGGGTACATATGGTGACGGCATCTGCCTGATGCGGGGCATACAAATTTTGGCCTTTGCAACGGACCCACCCGAAGCAGTGAGGTATCTTTAACGTGTCATGCATACCACGACACGGGGCCTCGGGTTTTACTGTCTCATCCGAAAGACAGGACACCGGCATGACCAGAGCGGGACTCGAACCCGGCCTCCCGCTCAGGAGTCCAGCGCGATACCACTAGGCCACACCGGCTTTACTATAAGTTTTAGTAGGCAACACGTATGAAATGTGACATTTCTTTTGTTTGAAATGAACAATATATCCAATATAGTTAAGTAACATATATATTTATACAGATGGAGGAGTCGTAGGCTGCAAACACTACTTTGAAAATCAACTTAATCCTGAAAAGTTTGCTGTACGAGAAATTGCTTTATAGTTTTCATATTGACATATACAGTTTCTTTATATTTTGAATTTCGGGTAGAAAAATTTTCAAAAAAATAACAATATAGTGCCCCCTCTCCTTCTTCCCCAAACTATATAGGATCCACGCTAAACCCAACGGTTTTCATGTAAATATTGTAAACTATTTAGCATTTCTTTAATCAACAGCATGGGTATGGAGGTGGTGCAGTCAATATTTTTAATCATGTCCATACAAGGTTTAATTCTTTTATACAACATAATTTATGAGTGGCCGATAGAATAAATAATTACAATAATTTCAATTATATTGCAAAGTTCTTACAGTTATAGTTACCACTATGACAATATCATTGTGAGTGGACCATCATTTCCCGAGGATATCAGCAATCTTCTTCCAGTCGTACTGTTCTCACCCTAAATATATACTTCAATTTTCAATGCAATGTCATGAATATTTATTAATTTTTCTAAACTTAAGGAGTATCTCCCTGATGCATAGCTCTGTGCTTTGACGAATTTTTGTCCTGAAGAAGAAGCAGATTGCTTCGAAAATTTGGCAATTTTTTTGGTGCTTTTATATATATATATATATATATATATATATATATATATATATATATATATATATATATATATATATATATATATATATATATATATATATATATATGTATATATATATATATATATATATATATATATATATATATATATATATATATATATATATATATATATATATATATATATATATATATATATATATATATTCTTATAGTTGTTATTAAGCAAACCTGATACATATTTCATTCCTGTACCATACATGATACAATACAATAGCAATACAGTATACAATAAGATATAACGAAGGAAAAAATCATCTACTGGTAAAAATTATACATTTTACGATATAGGTTTTCCAAAGTATTTATCAATATGTAATACTTTGTGTCGGCCGACTCATTCTTTAAAAACATTTGCCATGTTTGGTTTTTGTTCTATACTGACGTCATAATTCTAGTTTACCACATTTCAACAAACGTCTAATAGTGATCTAGATTGATGAAGGATTCCTAATTTATAGTTTATAGTAAGATAAATACACGCATATAGTTATATCAGAACTTTATGTCGCGTTTAGAATAATACACTCAAATAGCGATGGTTGTTTACATGCAAGTGTATACTTTAATAACAGATTGGAAGTGTCCACATATTAATATACTTTAAATATACCTAATTGTAGAAGATAAATACATGTTTAACTATTCAAACGAACGACACTTGATATTCCAATTACATAGCGCTTCTTGAAAATTAAAAACTTTTAAATATTATTCGAATATAGAATTTCCTTCGTACGATGTTTTCGTATCGAAATGTATAATTTGTATTTGTAAGCATTATCATTGTTGCTAGCCGGGCTCACCGAGTCCAATCAACTTCTTCAAATTATGCACTGTGGACGAGGATAATGTGTATGGTTGGCGACGAAGATGGCATATTAAAGAAGAAATATTGTTCATATTGTTCATAAAATATAATTTCGTGGAGACTAGATATCAATTTGCTTTCAGTATCTTAATAACTGCTGTAGAGCAATTTCGTTATCATTCTCTCTTTTACGTCTGTCCATAATCATTTTACCTACAACATAGCAATGACGTCCATCTAATGAACATTTAGGTAAACGCAACGGACTAACTTCAAGAAGATTTAAACCAGTGGCGAATCCACGATTTCTGAAAAGGGGGTAGTGGGGGGGGGGGGGGTGGGGAGGAGACCATTATGAAAGTCAAGTATTAGTCAAGATATTCAGCCATTTTGGTGCCATATCTGAAGTTTTACTCATATTATTTGAGTGTTTTCAACCTTATCTATGCATGCCTTGTAAATTTATGGCCAAACATGGCAGTAGGAGGGCGGGGGGGGGGGGGCTAAACGCCCCTCTAAATCCGCCAGCGATGTGCCACTGTCTACAAATATACCGGACCACTATCATAACAGTCTCCTTCGAAATAATAGATACCGAAATGTCAGTGAATTGACTCGAACCCTGTACCAGATAGCCACGAGTCAAGCACGCTACTATTTCGGCTCGTAATGCAGTTCTAATAGCCTCGGAATCGTTGTCAAGCCATACACATAAAGGACGTACTACTGTGGAGACTTCTGGAAATATTGTCTTGTTATAACTTCTAACGTTTATCAAAAGTGATTACGTGATTATACATTGAACACTAAATATGACTTTGTATACCAGTTTTGTACTTTCGTATGTACAATTAGGAAACCAAAACTCTTGATTTTGACATGTTTCTTAAGAACTGCTGTGACGGGTGATGCATGCAAGCAGGAGACGCTTCCTCTCCCCGGGCACTTGGTCTCACCTCGGAATTTTTCAGTATTTCGGGGTTCACTACAGTTTCTTTTTGAAACCTACACGATTTTGTATCTGTCCTTGGACTTTGAGAATGATTAACGGTTTGGTACTTCTTCGATATTGATTAAAAATAGACCATATTAATTTACTTATATATAAGTATACGTAATAATGTAGTTTGGTATATACACATACATTTACAATACATTTTTAGGGACACTTTGATGGAAAGTTCATTTCATTGAATTTGATATAGATGTATTTTTTTTTTCAAATACTAGTCAAAACCACACACCAACCCAACGTACAATTTTATAAAGAATTAGGAGTCCGAGTATATTAAAACGAATACATTAACATGGCACTATTATAAATATTCAACTTTCCCCTGCCAAAGGATAAAACACAAAATTTTAAAAGAGCGAGTGGTGGTGATTGTAGAATCTGACTCTTTCAAAACCGCCAACTGAACCTTCCACCACTATTAACAGTGGAAAAACAAGCTGTGTTTGAGGGACACTAATACCCCCGGCGGCAACAAGGTCAAAAAATCAAAAAAGTTATTTTAAGGGTGAAGGTCATTGTCAAGGTCAAAAGTTTATCGACCTTGGTGTAATTTGAAAGGGTTCCATTAGTTGAGTACGCATGCCAAATATGAAATCTCTATCCCCCACGGTTTAAAAATTATGACCAATGTTAAAGTTGACAAAAGACAAACAGACAGACAAACAGACAGGTCAAAAACAATATGTGCCGATCTTCTATCGATCCGGGGGCATAATGAATTCGTTTTAACTGTTAACAGTAGAAGAGTATATCTGCTTCACAACTAACAGTAGAAGACTGCCCATGTAACTGTTAAAAGTCGAGGACTAAGTCCGTATTAACTGTTAAAAGTCGAGGACTACGTCCGTGTTAGCTGTTAACAGTCGAGGACTAAGTCCGTATTAACTCATAACAGTCGAGGACTAAGTCCGTGTTAACTGTTAACAGTAGAGAACTAAGTATGTTTGAACTGTTAACAAGAGGATTACGTCTGTTTTAACCGTTAAAATCAAAGACTATACCGGTATCTGTTTAACGTTTAATAGTAGGAATGTAGGAACCGGGAACCCCCCCCCCCCCCCAATTTCAATTATTTAGACCGTTCATGGACAAATTTTTATCACACTACGAATAGAAACGAAATTCAAAGCTTGGCCCTCTGAGTTTTGAAATGCTCCCTACGGCCCCGAACAACAGAGGATCAAGTCAGTTTTAACTGTCAATACAATGCCTCTTAAGCCATTTTTTCTATCCTTATTGTCGTCCTAGTACTCGTTTCCTACATGCACAGATACGCATTCTGCGAAACATCGTCGAAAGAGTGTGCTGCTGCATACAAATATACACGTAGTAAGATATTATTCATCTCGATAAAATATGTGTGATAGATTGTACAAATCTATCAAAATCATCTAAAGGCTAAGTGGTTTATATATAGTTTTAAACTGTAAATCACTTATATTTCGCGTGTTTGTATTTTTAAGAAGGTCTTACTTTAAAAACATAGATAGATAACATAATTCTAGTGAGGAAAATATACTTGTATTATACATTATTATCAACATATTATTATTATTAAGCCGTGTGGCCTAGTGGTATCGCGTCGGACTCCTGAGCGGGAGGCCGGGGTTCGAGTCGCGCTCTGGTCATGCCGGTGTCATGTCTTTCAAATGAGACAGTAAAAACCGAGGCCCCGTGTCGTGGTATACATGACACGTTAAAGATCCCTCACTGCTTCGGGTGGGTCTGTTGCAAAGGTCAAAATTTGTATGCCTCGCATCAGGCAGATGCCGTCACCATATACGTGAAATATTCGTGGTGTGACGTAAAACAAAAATCAATCAATCAATCAATATTATTATTATTATTATTATTATTATTATTATTATTATTATTATTGTTGTTGTTGTTGTTGTTGTTGTTGTTGTTGTTGTTGTTATTATTGTTATTATTATTATTTTTATTATTATTATTATTATTATTATTATTATTATTATTATTATTATTATTATTATTATTATTATTATTATTATTATTATTATTTTGACACCATTGTACCACGTCATTGCTAGTTTCTTGATAAAATGTAATCCAAGTTGTACATCAAAAGCTTTTTAAACACTTTTCTGATACAAAATAATCTGACGTAAAATATTATGAATATAGAAAATAATTTGTATTTTAGTGCTAAGCATTTACAACTTTATAAAACATTTTTTTTTTGCGTTGTTTTTTCTTCAACTCTGACTAAAAACTATACGTACCATTGTCATCTACAGCACTTATCCGAATTGTTACTGTGATGATGAATGCTTGATACACAAAGATTGCTGTCTTCATTATGTCCAGAATAAAACCAATATTTGGAACGACATCGAAGTGATCGACCCGAAAATCGTAGATCAAATCCATAGGTCAGAATGCTTAATTTATATCGATGAATCAATACAGTACGGAGTGTCTGTTGTGACTTCCTGCCCAGAAGGCAGTGGTTAGTACACGTTAGCTATATGTAAATTCTGATAGTAGAAGATACTTACATAATTTATTTAAGTGAAAGTTAAAATATAATACCTTTTCCATGTATACCTCATTTCTTCTACGTTATAAAAATAAAGTGGTTGGTACCTTGATTGGGAATGTTTTTTTTTTCAATAATTTTGCTAAGGAAAATCGAAGGAAGGAGGAGAGAGAGATAAGGACATCAAACCAAGCTGTCCCAGGTTCGGAACCCGACTTAGGCATTCAGGTGTTCTGTCTTTCAGATAAGACAGTAAAACCTGAGAACCCGTGTCAGGGTAGACGTGGCACGTATAAGATCCATCACTGCTTCGTTTGGGTCAGTTGCCAAGGTATAAATTTAAATGTTTTTAACTTCAGACCAGTTAAGGATAGCTTTTGAATTTACATCCATAATTCAACGAAAAAAGGAATGTGCGGTAATCATTTAGAGTACTTCAGAGGAATTTCAGCATGTTTCTCATTATTTGAAGAGCAATGTTTTTCGACCAGTCAACACCTGAACTTCAGCGATACGTCACAACGTATGGAACAGTATTTTTAGTCGAAACTGTGCCTTTACCACATTTTATATACAAATTAATATGCAACACACAATATCAATGACTTCTTATGGTGATATGTGTGTGTGTGTTTATATATATAGATATATATATATATATATATATATATATATATATATATATATATATATTATATATATATATATATATATATATATATATATATATATATATATATATATATATATATATATATATATATATATATATATATATATATATATATATATATATATATATATATATATGGTTTTTTCTTTTCGAAGATCTAACTACCATTCAGACTAAGGACATAGTATCGGAGATTACGAGTGGTTTCAGAGTAAGTAATGCACAAGGAACAACATTCAGCAACGAATCTATAGCCCACTGTAATGGAGAAAATGATGTGATATATTGGGAACACCAGTTCCATCTTTATTTTAAGAAGCCATCAAACTGTCATTTTGATATCATATACAATAGATCCATGTCATCTATCGAAAAAACACAGTATTTGTTTGCTACCTGTTCTTCTTTTATGGTGGAATCTTTTGACAAACCCGACCGATTTTGTCTCAAGTACCAAAGCTGTGAAAACTACTATCATCAAAATATCCTAAACGTGCTGTTGCCATATCGAAATGAACTCTGTTGTCGCAATGCTGGAGAACCAGATTGCATAAATGGAGAAATGCAATGCATACAATTTGATTATATTAAGGATACTGACGTGCAAGCCGTTGCCGTTTTTCCTGTTTTCAATCCTGGAGTCAATCATACAAATGTAAGTATATTATTGAAAGGAATATTATACACAATATGTGGTAGAGCAACAAAATACATGTATATTACATGATAGTTTGTAATGAGTTTATATAGAATAGAAAATTTATGTATTGCTATAATGCGTTGTAACTCTGCAATGATGAAATGACGGAAATTCAAAATAAAACAGTATATCATATTCAGCAACAGATGGGAACATTTACTTTATCTGTTCTTTTTAATCATTTGAAATTAATTATTGTACAGTACTGACAGAAAAGACTCATAGGCATGTTGGTCATTTTATTGTCCCTCTCTAGAATATTAAGGTAATAATGAATTCTTTATTCGCAGTGAATGGTCATTGATGTAAATCTTTCTCTCAATTTTTCATTTGTCATTGTAACATCTTGTATTTCTTGCCACCAAACGCTCTGGTATCATGTTTGTAATATATGTATTAAGTAAGAGAACAGGAAACACATTTTAAAATGATATTGTTCGGAAAGTTACTAGTAAGGAATAGTGGTTGCTGTAGACAGATGATTGCATAAAACAGGTGATCTTTAAAATAGGTTTGAGTATAATAAATGAAATAAGGGATTTCTTTTTTATTTCTTTTCAGGGTGATCCTACTGCAGTAAAACTAATGATTGGTGCTTATTTATTTGAAAAACACATATTTATTAATAGTCATCATCCTCTGACTATAAACGATATCTTTATTATGACACATTCCGTATTCATTTTGTTTAATCCTTTTCTCGAAAGTATAGATATGAGAAATTTCTTTCAGCTTGAAATCCTCTATAGAAGTATAGGAAATGCCTTTGAATTGGAGTTGATAGTGATACCAAATACAGGGAAAAGGCGCATCATGTTAGATAAAGTATTACCATTTAAACAATGGCTAGATAATTTAAAATTAATATTTTACTTCTATGTGGAAGTCGAGGATAACAGTTTCAATACACGGATAGTATCTCAATCTAGTTTCCGTTGTAGGGAATGCTTTACACACCATTTAGCCTTTAGCCAAAATGGTATGTTCAATTTAACTGCCACCGTCCTTTCCCTTGTACAATATCCTGAGAATCCATATTTCCTTAAAATTAATACTTCGTATTCAAGAGCAATGAACGAACATGTTACCATCAGGTGTGAGATTTTGAGATCAGAATCCGCCTGTAAAACTGTTGATATATTTCATAGTTCCGCTTCAGTGGTTTTGGGGGATCCCTACGTAAAAGAACACTGCTAATGGCCCTAATCGGAATGATATTTCAAAGTGTAGTTTATTTATAAAAACAAATCGCTGATTAGTATAGATATATCTCACTATGAGTGCTTCAGCCGTATCTTGGCTTTTCACATGCATAGTAATCATTTTGAAAACAGGTTACTGGTCTTTAATAAATCTATACTAAATCAGGAGACTATTGCATAGGTACTATATGTAGGCAGGAAAAACATTCACAGAGATTCAAAAAACGACACATACAATAGAGAAATCGCAATACGATATTAACAGTCATAGATCTCGCTATTTTGTTATCGTTAATATATCATAATCCTCATACTTGTGCGGACATTTGACTGTAGTAAAATAAGTAAAATAACAAAAGTTCTTACATATATCAGGAAATGCAACACATTTTATTCGAGTATATTCGATGCTTAATAAATTGGATGGAATATGTCACAGTGCAATTTACTGGACATCAGTGTTGCAGTTTAAATCAGTGGTACAATAGTAATATGAAGTCACAAATCCTATTTCTCTATTACTTTTCTAACATGAATTCTGTTTGGCGTAATAAAGGTACTTCAGCGACTCATATTCATCCAGTCTGTTTAAGCACTCATATATATATATATATATATATACATATATACATAAGCACTCATATATATATATACATATATATATATATATATATATATATATATATATTATATATATATATATATATATATATATCTCACTTGACATGCGAAAAAAATGCCTCGGGTTTATGTCTTGGGTATATATAACTCAGAATATAGACCTTGTTGTTGATATTAATGTATACATAATGCTTAAGGTTAATCAATGTTGTCGAAATTAAAACTTAATATACATACAAAGTCAGTTAAGAATGTGCCATTATTCATTGTATGAATCCACATCTGTACTCATTTACGGACATATATTGAAATAAATTGATGTTTTTAATAACACTAGGTTGTCGTTTCTTATTCCCGAATTTATTTGTTGAAGTCAACTTATGAGACAAGTGTATACCAATTCCAATATAAGATATTCTGATATTGGAAAGTGTAGAAATATGCGATATCGGCCTCGAAAGCGTTTGATGTTATGATGTTGAGTTAAGAAATATATTAAAGATAAAATTAAAGTAATTGAAAGAAAGGGGTAAAATCGAATCTGGCTCATTTGTATGACAAACACAATGACGTCTCAAAAGAATGGTTGACAATACACATGTACCTTCCAGACGCAGACCCAAAACAGCCAATTTATAATCCTATAATATTACATATATGGTCAATGTATAATTTACCATAAAGATTTAATTTATACATCAATATATCTTGTCTTGATAGTATAATTTTACTACAGTAAACTTCATCTATACCGAATAGTTTTCTACGTAGAGTCTGTTTGTAAAGATATCAAATGAAAATCCCGACAGAAATCCCATTTCCCTCTATGTGTATAAAGAACTAGTCTAGTGGTCACAAATTCCTCAATATTTTAATCTGTTGTATGGAAGAGCTGTCCAGTGAATCATAATTAGAACGCCTGGGTTGACCGATGATTGCTAGTTATCATATAATCACTCTACCCGTTTCTTATACAGTCCCCACGTTAATTCCCTGTTGTAATTTCAATAATTACTCATGAGCATGTCAAGTTGTGAGACATATTATTGTTTGTTAGTGATAAATTTGCTGATCACCTTTCGATTATTAAAGGCGACTACGAAGGAAGTGACTCCCAAATACATTCAAAACTGTTATGGAAAGGCAAAGGCATAGTTCGGCGCTCCCATTGACAATCCGTACTCCGCGACTGATAGTGACAGCCACGATGATGACGTCCCGCCTTCTGACCTGCGCGATCTGTGGAAGTATTCTGACTGTTCTGATGCTCCATTCGACGATTACGTCAACAACAACAACATACAAAAAAGGAAAAAAACCAAAAATTCGCAACAAAAGAGAAATGGATACCAAACAAACAAACTCAATATTTAAGAAAGACTTCGATACCTTTAATGTAACATAAAATCGCCATACAATTAGTTGAACTAAGTCGTCTCAAAAGTCGGACATCTACATTTTCAGAATGAGAGGTTTTGTAAGCAATAACATTTAAACAGAAACAAGATCTTATTGTTCCCATAGTGTATTGATTATTATACTATATATGGTTTGGTGATATCTGGCTATGACTGCATTGATAAAGGAGGCAAGGCCCCATTTGCATTTTATGGGCTTCAAAATAAAGTAGCAGAAAATTGAGATTAAAATTATATTTAAATGATACAAATGAACCATTTGATCAGCGATTTATTTGTATCAACGCAAATGTGTCATTCAAGAACAACATCAGCCTCATGCATTGCATACATGTTTAGACCTTTGTAACAGACCTACCCGAAGCAGTGAGGGATCTTTTAAGTACCACGCCTACCATGACATGGGACCTCGGTTTTTACTGTCTTATCCAAAATAGAGAACACCGGCCGGTGTGCCCAGGTCGGGAATCGAACCCGGGATCTGTAGGTCAAGAGCCGAGCACCTCATCCACTAGGCCACACCGGCTTAGTGATAAATAAAACTAAAATAATAATTAAATCAGTGATAAATGTCCCACCAAGACTCATTATGTAAGATGCCATTCTACACTTGTATATATATATATATATATATATATTATATATATATATATATATTATATATATATATATATATATATATATATATATATATATATCACATTCTAGAACACTCCCCTCCTATGTAAATTTATTCGAAATTTTTACCACATATTATGGTATTTGGAATCTGATTTCGTACAGACACACACACACAAAAGAATAAACACAAAAACAAAACAAACAAACACACACAGATCATCACGATTAGAGTGCATTTCCGATTCTGAATTAGGACGTCAATTGGTGTGACAGCATTTGATCAATTAATGTGGTTAATTGGTATACGTACCCACCTCCTCCACTCACAACAAAAGCAATATCATCAAGGATACGCATTAAAAAAATCTACCCCCCCCCCCCCCCCCCATCAGTATAAAGAGCAAGATGAGAGGGCATTAAAATATAAACACGTATGTAAATGCGAACTAAGACCAAGATATTAAAAAGATATAAATTGATATCAATGTAAGTAAAGTCTGTTCTGCCGATCTGGAAGCGAGCTCAGACCCTTGAGTTAAATCTGGATTTTTCCCTAACAAACGATGTAATTATAAATGCGTGACTTCATCACATTTTTGATGGATAATATTTATATACAATTTAATGGCAAGACTTACCAACAGATTATTGGGATTCCTATGGGCACTAACTGCGCTCCTCTTTCAGCAGATTGTTTTATATCCTGTTATGAGAGGGTTTTATGCATTCTATACAAACCTCTAACCATTTCGACCTTATTTATAATACCTCTACATATTTAATTATCGATAATCTTGAGTTTGAAAACTATATTACTGACATTTATCCATCTGAACTTCAATTAAACAAAGCCAATACTTCCGACCAGGAAACACCTTTTTTGGACTTAAGTATCAAAATTGTAACAACAATATACCAACATATATACTAAACGTGACGACTTTGGATTTCCTATTGCAAATTTCGTTCCTCTAGATGATGTCCCCAGACTCCCATCATACGGTATTTATATTAGTCAATTGGTTCGGTTCGCTAGAGCCTGCACTAACGTTTTGGATTTTCACGCAGAAAAGTCTAAGATTACTTTTAAACGTCTTACTTAAGGTTATATATATCATAAACTTCTAAAAACCTTTGGTAAATTTTACCGATCTTATTCAGACATTTTATCTAAAATTGGAAATATGACTTTTTAACAATACCCAATATCCAGCGGAATATTCCTTCCCAATTTCTACGGTGATCTAGTGTACAAACTAAGGAGGGTCATATGTTCCGATAATTTCATATAGGCAGGTTCTAAAGTTAGTAAACGCCTTCGACATCGACAGTATGATCCCGAGATAATCGCTAGTTCTCGTATTTGGTCCCTCTACAACCCATTGCAGACCCTTGCTTGAGCATTGCACGCTGACTAAAGGGGCGGTAGGGACTCTATGACGGGACCTGTCCGAGCCTTTTCAGAGGAGACAAGGTCCTGGTCATCGTCTTCGTATACTGTTCGTCTGAACTCCTATTGATCAATGATCTGAGCTCGGATTACAGACGGGCAGAGCACGGTTTACTTATGTTGATATCGCCTTACATATTTTTGATAGCAACATAATCTATTTCCAGTCATCAAATTAAGTAAATCACTCTAAAACTAAGGAGTATCTCCCTCATGCATAGCTCTGTCCTTAGATAAATTGTTTGGTTCCCTTTTCGCTCATTTTGGCTTCAACAGTGCTCTTCAAATATTTATATATTTTGAGAATTCTAATCATTCGGCCACGAGCATCACTGAAGAGACATATCTTGTCGAAATGCGTATATGATGCACAAAATTAATAGGTATATATGATCTATATTTCTATAAACGTTCCGTGTGTAATAAAAACTTTATGACCGCTCATCTTGAGAAACCTGTTTATCCGTGTTCTCTATATGGAGGATTATTTATGAAATTTTAAATGTGTGTCATTTTATTGTGCTGCTCTTGCAGTGAGTTGGAAGGTGAGCGCCCGTAAACCGGTTAACCACACCAATGGAATGATGTTTGTTGCTTCGATTGACCGTCGGTATCGTAACTGCAGCACAATCGAATATTTTTGTAATATCGTTTTTCCGTGCATATTAACACTATTATCATGTTTTGTGTGCGTGTCCCTGGTGATTTTTGTGATACAGCTTTGTCAGATATATGTTATATAGAGATTTATATTTTTATATTAGAGATATATTTAATAAGGCCCGTCATAGAGTCCCCCCCCTCCCGCCTTGTTATTCAACATGTTCCGTTCAATATGGTGCACAAAATTAAAAGGTATATATGTTCTATATTTATTATAACCACTAGGCCGGTGTCACTGCTGGTGGACTGATAGTACCCGAGGGCATCATTAGTCTAGTTTTCAGTGCTTTTGCACTGACATGAAATATATACTTTAAATTTTCAGTTATCAAATTAAGTAAATCACTCTAAAACTAAGGAGTATCTCCCTCATGCATAGCTCTGTCCTTAGATAGATTCTTTGGTTCACTTTTCGGTCATTTTGGCTTCAATTCTGCTCTTCATATTTTTATATATTTTGAGAATTCCAATAATTCGGCCATGAGCATCACTGAAGAGACATAACTTGTCGAAATGCGCATATGGTGCACAAAATTAAAAGGTATATATGTTCTATATTTATTCAAAAGTAATTTGAGGATTTTTAGCGTGAAAATCCAAAACGCTAGTGCAGACTCTAGAGAACCGAACCAATTGAGTAATATGGATACCAAGGGAAATTTATTATAGGAAATCCAAAGTCGTCACCTTTATCACAGATGTTGGGATGAATATCGTTGTTACAAATTTTAATATTTAATTCCAAGAAAATATGTTTCCTGGTTGAAAGTATTGGCTTTGTTTAACTGAAGATCAGATGGATAAATGTCAGTGATATAGTTTTCAAACTCAAGGTTATCGATAATACCATATCATCAAAATATTTAGAGGTGTCATTGAACTCATCAATAAGATCGAAACGGTTAGAGGTTTAAATAGAATGCATAAAGTTTCTCTTATAAGAGTATGAAAATAAAATTGCTATAAGGGGAGCGCAGTTGGTGCCTACAGGAATCTCAATAATCTGTTGATACATTCTACTTAAATAATTTCCATCAAAACTGTGATGGTATTACATAACTCAGTATAAGTCCAATATTTATAATTATCATATTGTGTGTTAGAGACAAATCCAGGTGGAACTGAAATACAGAGGTATGATTTAGCCTCTCAGTGAAAACACCAGTCCATGAGAGACAAAAAATTATTTTGATTAGGTCCTGAGGTAGAGAGATATAAAGAGTCTAAATTCAAAAGTAGACACTCAAAAATTCCTCAAAATTTCTCAAACGGAATTTTGCAATGACATCGTTAGAATTTTTGATAGACCAAAAGTAATCGACGTTACTATTGCTAAAACAGCATTACAATACCTGATAACATGGCCTTTAACTGAAGTAAGAGCGGAGGTTATGTGTTCAGAAAGCACAGTTGTATAGCAATGACTAGAATTTGATATATAACGTGATTTATATATGGATGTTTGTGTGGTTTGGGAAACAAATATAGTACGAATTTACCAGCATTATTTATAAATTAGTAGTTTTATGTCAGATCCTGACAAGATACGACTCATTGAGCTCGTTTATTGAGAGCTCAAAGAGAAAACCTCACCAAAATGATGAGGGAAAAAAAGATTAGTTACTGACTAAGCCGTATGAAAGAATTCACCAAGGAAGTATACAGTATATTATGTTATGATATGAAAATACACATAAGAACAATACAAAAATGCACGATTATAATGCAATTACGATACCCAATTAGGACGGTCTTTTGATTTAACAATAGTCAACCAATTGGTGTGATCTACCGATTTACGGGTCCACCATTCCACTCACAAAAGAATAAACAAAGGACACACATTTAAAAGTATTAATATTCCACCATATAGATATCAATTGTCAAGGATTTAAAATATAACGAAATGATAACAGAAATATCAAAAATCGTTAGACAGGAGGTGTAACTGATAGAAAATAATTATTTAAACATAGATACGTTATACTTTTGTGCACCGGATGTGCAATTGTATGTTTTATGTGTTCTCAGTGATACGCATGGCTGAATATGCGGAATTCTAATAATATAGAAGTATTTGAAGAGCAACGTTGAAAGAAAAGTTGTGGAAAAAAGAACCAGAGAAGCAATTTAAGAAAAGAACTATGCATGAGGAAGGTTCTCCTTGGTTTTAGAGTGATTATTTTAAGTAAATATTTTACCTCAGTATTTAAGCATTCAAAACTAGACTTATGTTGCCCTCGGAACCTCGGACTCCGACCTAGTGGTTAAATACTTCTTGATACGATACATGTATAACGAAAAAACCAAAACATTCATATTTATAACGTAACTGATGTACGCATAAATGTTTCTTCAATAAAATTACAGTTCTGGCACACTCGGGCAGTCCAAATCTGAGGTAAAAATTCATATTTGCTATAACATTTTTCATTACGTTTTCAATCAACAAACAAAAGATTTAAAAGGCTAACTAACCAACTGACTAACTAACGAACCAATCAACTAACTGACCATCTACCTTAATAACTAAATCACACTCAGCCACAAATGCCATCAAAGCATCAGAAAGAGCATTCAATGACCACCGAATAACCCCAGGAATATGATTTCACTCTTATTAATGGTTGGTTGGTTGGCTGGTTGGTGTTTTACGTCGCTTTTAACAATACATCAGTTATATAGCGATATGGAAGCGAGAGGCAACCAACCTATTAAACATAGTTGCGCAACCCGGGAATGGAACCTGGATCGCCGGCGCTGCAAGCCAAGCGCTTAACCACTACACCAAGCCTGCCCCATTATAATTAATGATATTGCACTAATGATGGTTATTATTTCATCATTGAATATCATATATAAATTCATTATATTTTAATAAACACAAACACACAAATAAAATGTCTCCTGTAGCAGTTTGCAAAATGCATTAAGGTATATCAAAGTCTATGGAGAATGATACTCTGTAGAAAATAACCTATGATGTTTGTGTATTACCTTGAAGCTCCAGCGTGTATTATAGATCACGAGTACATGTGACAAGTATAGTATAAACACTCTAGACCATAGAGCAGGCAAAGCAGAAACATGAATCGTCTACTGGTAGGCATCGTAGTATTGATTGTCAGTGTATCATACAGTTATACACTTATCTACAGTAGAGAACATTGTGAAGATTTTGGTAGTTGTGAGACTAATAGATTCCGGTAAGAATCGGGTTTATTTATAAATTTATTTATGCTATTCTCATACTTATTCCTCTGGGTAAAATATGTCTGACAGCTGTACAAATCTATCAAAAGTTGTAAAAGCATATAAAGGCTAATTGGTTAATACAGTTTTAAACTGTAAATCCCTTATATTTCACGTAACTGTATTCTTATGAAGGTATCGCATCGGAGACAAAACTTTTCTAATGAGAATATACATGTGTTATTATATTATTGTCAATATATTATCATTATCATATTTTATTATACTATAATTAAAATCAGCGAGGAGTTTTTATCGAGTGAGGTCATATTCACCCAATCTTCGTGCGCATTGAACAATCGCAAAAAAAAAAGACGAGATACACGAATAATATCTTGTGTATTGACACCATTATATGGCGCGTAGCTAGTGTCATGAAAAAATGCCGTGGAAAAGGGTCATGTAATCCAAAATGTACATCAAAAGTTTCGTAAACCATTTTCTGATACAAAATAATCTGAAGTGATATATCATGAATGTAGATAATAATTGGTGTTTTAATGCAAAGAATTTACTTTATAAAACAAATTTTTGCAGTCTTGGTTTTTAATTGAGATTAAAAACTATTTGTACCATTGCCATTTACAGCAATTATCCGAATTGTTACTGTGATGAGGAATGTTTCATATACAAAGATTGCTGTCTTGAGTATGTCCAGAATAAAACCAGTATTTCAACCGCCATTGAAGTGATCGATCCGAAAATCGTCGATCTAATCCATAGGTCAGAATGCTTAAGTTATATCGATGAAACAATACCATATGGAGTGTTTGTCGTTACCTCTTGTCCAGAAGGTAGTGGTAAGTACAAATTAGCTATATGCAAATTCTGATAGTAGAAGAAAGTGACATAAATTATTTAAGTGAAAGTTAAAATACAAGACCTTTTTGCATGCATACCTTCAGTGAAAGTTATAATTTTCTTGTCATGTCGGGATATGGAAGGAAGCAGGAGACCTTATGAATTTCGGGACATTAATACCTGTAAGATATGTATGATGGAATAAGAAACTATGCATGCATCTGGAACATCACAAAGTGATCAAAACTCTTTTTGACTACATGTCAATAAAATTCTTTTTGACTAAATGTCGATAAAATTCCTATTATGTTTTACAGGCAAATATGATGAGAAATAACAAATGAAAACTATGTAAATTTGCCATAATATAATTTTGATGTAAATATTATAAAAAGTGCACCAAAAATCAATAGACGGTGAGAGGGGGGACATATAAAGAGAAACAAAGAGAGTGAGGAAGACATCAAACCAGGATGTCCCAGGTTCGACACCCGCCCTAGGCATTTCAGTGTCCTGTATTTCTGATAAGACAGTAAAAGCCGAGGACCCATTTTGCGGTATGCGTGGCACGTAAAACATCTCTCAGTGCTTCGGGTAGGTCAGTTGCCAATGTATAGTTTTCTATGCAATGCATCAGCCAGATACTGTCACCTCGCCATATACGTGAAATAATCGTGGATTG
The DNA here is from genome assembly GCA_035048485.1 of Pteria penguin. Taxonomy (NCBI): domain Eukaryota; kingdom Metazoa; phylum Mollusca; class Bivalvia; order Pterioida; family Pteriidae; genus Pteria; species Pteria penguin. The sequence goes on from CM068592.1 coordinate 10,909,923, forward strand.
ACTTAAAACAGATTTGTAAAGTTACTCGTGAAGTTTAGTTACCTCGCCCTCCATAATGCGGCTTCCGAATTAGATCACGTGATAACCGGAATATTCCTTCTCATTCAATATGCATAAGTTGGTTGTAAACATTCTGTTTAAAAACACCGCGTTTTAGACAGTCATATCTCACTTAATACGACGAAATTGAGCACAACATTTGCAAGGGACCTTTTTCAATATCTTTTACGGTTATATATATAATTAAAACAATTTGAAAAAAAAATTACCTATAATATGCACTGTACCAGCGAAGATAGGGTATACATTTTTAAAGAACGATTGCCAAAATAATCTTTCTTGCCTTACGCCAAATTATCAACAGCTATCATAAATCAAAATTTTAATCACTATGATATATAAAATATAATAATAAAAAAAACAATAGTACGGTCCAAGCGTCTTTTAATTTGAACCTGCTCTGCTTTAAACTATAAAATGAGAGATGACTACGCCATAGAGTGTGGATAATGGGATATCACTCATAAAGGAGAAGTTAAAGCTTATTAATTCTGCAATTTCGACAGTGAGTACTGACTGAATGAATCAGTTTTGTATCTGAGAAGAGGGGCTTGTTTGGTGCAGTAATATCATACTGGACTTCGAGATTTGAAGACTCGTTTCAATTTCAGTAGTAGGCTTGCTTATTTCTATAATGATTTTTCATCGTCAGCTCCCATATATATCCTCGTTATACGTTGAAAGGTAAAAATCATTAGTTCATGCAGGTGAGTGCGTACCATACCAAAAATAAAACAATGATAAAAGTGCATGACAACCAATTTTTCCAGACCTACAACTATAGATCTTGTATTGACCTATTTAATACATTATATCGTGTTTGGTTGTCATTGCAGCGAAGGCCATATGATTTATGTTACTTCTAAACATCTATATGAAAGAAATATTATTGGATATCTGTATTATCAAAAAAAAAAAAAAAAAATTGATTGTTCATCCGAATAGAATATTAGGTCTGTAATTTAAAACGTCTTAAATCAACATTCTGCAAATTTTACTTTACTTACAATTCACAGGTCTTGTGTACAATTATCGGATATCATTGTACTTATTCGGTTGACGATGGCGTTTATCGTTAAGATTGTGGTAGATTTCTATCGCAATAACAATACCAATCGTTACGTTTGATCAAATGTGTGTATGGGATAATAGCATCTATTGACGGTGACTTCGAATTTATAATAACTCGACTTATATGATGGCAACATGACCGGAGTGACTAGCCGGCAAGGATGCTTACTCCTCCATGGCACCTGATCCCTTATGGATTTTTATTTTTATTCATTGGGGGAGGGGGGGGGGGGTCCTTCATTGCTTTCACTAGTTATTTGGTCTTTTTTATATCTTACTTTACAACAGAAAATTACTCAGTATCTTATTGTTTTATTTAATTTAAATATGTGTAATTGTTTTTGATTTCAGACTTAGTTTCCATGAATTATTATGATGGTAATTTTTTGGGTTTTGTATGTTTGAAGATCTAACTACAATTCAGACTAAGGACGCAGTATCGGAGCTTATACGTGGATTTAGAGTAAGTAATGAACAAGGAACAACATATATCAACGAATCTATAGCCAAGTGCAATGGAGAATCTTATATGCTTTATTGGGAACATCAGTTCTTTCTCTCTATCGTAAAGCCATCAAAATGTCATTTTGATGTCATATACAATGCATCCTTGTCATCTATCGAAAAAACACAGTATTTGTTTGCTACCTGTTCTTCTTTTATGGTGGAATCTTTTGACAAACCTGACCGATTTTGTCTCAAGTACCAAAGCTGTGACAACTACTATCATCAAAATATCCTAAACGTGCTATTGCCATATCGAAATGAACTTTGTTGTCGTAATGCTGGAGAACCAGATTGCATAAAGGGGGAAACGGAGTGCATACACATTTCGCATATTAAAGATACTGATAAGCATGCCGTTAGTGTTTTTCCTGTTTTCAGAACTGCAGTGAGTTTTAATAATGTGAGTATATTATTGAATAGAATTTATACATGTTTTCATGATGTACATGTACATCGTAGAACATCAAAATACATGTATATGATAGTTTGTCATAAGTGTATGTAGAATGGAAAATTCATGTTATGCTAGTTGTAAATCTCCAACAATGAATATATCGGAATTCAAAATTAACCTGTATATCATAGTTTGGAAACATTTACTCTATCTGCATGTTCTTTTCATTCCATTTGAAAAGAATTATTGCACAGTACTGACAGAAAAGTTTGATGGGCATGCCGATCATTATTTGCAACACCCCCGCCCCTCCCCGTTAGATTAAAGTAATAATTGAGTTTCTTCTTCGTAGTGAATGGTCATCAAGATGTCAAATTGACTTAAATCCTTCTCTCAATGTATTCATTCGTCATTGCAATATCGTTGATCTTCAATGGATACGTAAAGGCATCATTAATACCAGCATCAGAAACGGTAGACATAAATAGGTATGTCCGGAATTAGCTGTCAGATTTTCCAAAACATTTTCTAAGTACGTTTAGAATTTTTTTTTTCACTTTTTGGGACTTAGACAGGGTAGGGGTTATAATGAGTTAAGTAATTCATTCTCCTGATGTTTTTTTCTCTTTTTTTTTCTTCTTCTTTCTTCTTCTTTCGAAAAAGGAAAACCCGCCCTGTTGCCTCGGCAACAGGTAAGCTCTTGTTCACTGCATGAAATGCTGCTGAACTCAAACATGAACATTATGTTAAATCAAGTATAGTCAAACATATTTTCGGTGACCAGGGACAATGCAGACAGAGAAGGGGTCATTTACATCTGGTGACCACTTAATACAGGTTCATTTTGTCAGGTAAAGTACTAGTAAGGAATAGTGGTTGCTTTAGACAAGCATGAATGCATGAAACAGATTATCGTTATGATTGGGTTGATTATAATATATGGAATAACATATCTTTTTTTCTTTTCAGGGTGATCCTTCTGCAGTAGAATTAATGATAGGTGATTATTTATTTGAAAAACACATATTTATTAATAGTCATCATCCTCTGACTATAAACGATATAAATATTTTGTCACACTCCGTATTTATTTTGTTTAGCCCTTTTTTCGAAAGTATTGATATGAAAAATTTATTTGAAATTCATATCCTGTATAGAAGTACAGGGGCTATCTTTGAATTGGAGCTCATCATGATGCCAGTAACAAGGGAAAGGCGCATCATGTTAGATAAAGTAATACCATTTAAACAATGGCTAGATAATTTAAAGTTGATATTTTCCTTGTATCTGGAAGTTGATGATGATAGTTTCAAAACATGGATAGTACCTCGATCTAGTTTCCGTTGTAAAAATTGCTTTACACACCATTTCGTTTTTGATGATACTGGTATGTACAATATAAGTGGCAATGCCAACGTTGGCAGGGTAAAGTATCCTAAGAATCCTTATATCCTTAAAATTAATACTTCATACTCAAAAGCAATGAGCGAACATGTTACCATCAGGTGTGAGATTTTGAGATCACAATCCTTCTGTAAGACTGTCGATACACTTTCTGCGTCAGTGGTTTGTGGCGATCCTGACGTGATGATGGTGGTAATCGGAATAATGTTTCAAAGTCTAATTCATATATAAAACCAAATCGGTTATTAGTAAAGATAAATCTTACAATGAGTACCTCAGCGGTATCTTGACATTGTAGATTCCTAGTGATCATCTTGAGAGCAGATAACATGTCTTAAATACATCCATACTCTGCAAAAACAGGTAGGGGAAAACTACTACTGTATTAGATAATGAGATGAACAGTCACAGATCGATATATTATCGCTAATATAACATAATCCTCCTTCCTTGCGCTGACATTTGACTGTATCTAAACAAGTAAACTAACAGGATATGTTACACATATCGGGAAATACAATAAAAAGCATAAGTGTGTATCAGATTGGATCTATCACAGTACCATTTTATTGGACATCGTTGTTATAGGATAAGTCAGCAGGACAATGCTAATATGAAGTCACAAATCTAATTTCTATATTTCCTTGTATATATCTCATTTGGCTTACCAAAAAGTAACGGGGGGATATGTCTGGGGTATGTATTATTTAGAATATAGAACTTTTCCTTAATATAACTGTCCACACAATCCTTATGTTATATTGATGTTGTCGAAGGTAAATTTTATATACACACAGAACCAGTTAATAATGTGTCATTAATCATTGTATGAGCCCACATATGTACTCATTTACGGACATATATTGGAATAAATTGACGTTTTTGTAATAATACTATATTGTCGTTTTTCATTTCCGAACTTGCTCATAATTTGAATTCAATCTATGAGACATGTATGTACCTCTTCCAACATAATATATTTTGATGTAGAACGTGTAGAAATGCGTAATATAGGCCAATATAGAGAAACAAAAATATTTGAAAAAGGAGGAAATCTGGCTCAGTTGTATGACGAACACACAACTTCTCAAAATATTCATTAGCAATATCTTTAAAATGCAAACATAAAACATAGGTTATCTTTCTTTTTTTCCCCATACATCTATGTATTTTGTCTTTATAGTGTAATTATACTATGTACTTACAACTAATCAGACATCATGAAATATTTCTTTACGTTTAGTTAAAAGATTAGGTCCAGAACCTCGTCTCTGACTGTTAGTCGGGACTTCTATAGATCCTAGACCTCAGCTCACATGCAGGGGGCAGATCACGATTTGCTCATATTGATATCTAGTGATTAACACCACTTAATACCTTTGTTATCAATTATCTCTCATCTTGAGAAACCTGTTGATCCTTGTTCTTTTTATGGAGGATTATTTATAAATGTTTAAATGTCTGTCCAATCATTGATTTGACTGCTATCATGTTTTATGAGCAAGTCTTAAGTGATTTATGTCATACAGCTTGATTACGTTTCTTCTGTCTTCTCTTCTATATATTAATTCTATTCTTGTTAAGACATTTGTGACCTCTCAACTTCAGTAATGTGTTGATCTTTGTTCTCTAGATGATGGATTACTTATGAAATTTCAAAAATGAGTTCTTTATCTGCTTTTGTAGTGAATGGGAATACAGGACCGTAAACCAGTTAACTACAAAAATTGAGTGACGTTTGTCACTTCAAATAACCGTCATATGCTTTACTATCGAGTATTTTCATGTAGATGTCATTTTATGTAATTATTCCTAAACAGTTTTGCTGTTTTGTAATTTTTACCGTACGGCTTCGTCAGATTCTTCTGTCTTTTCTTTGACATGAGTATTGTGAAACATTATGTGGACTATGAGTATCCCAGGAAATGAATATTACCGTAAATCTGGATATTTTTGCGTCGTTTTATTTATTCGAATTTCAGAATAAGAATCTATTGATTTCGTTCTGTGTTACTTATTTTTGCATTACTCACCTGGTACTAAAAATAAATTGATGAGAAAATTCCATCACGCAGGTTTACATCCTTTCAGTTCTACCAACTTTACAGGCATCCTGTAACTGAAAGGCTCAAGGAGTAGGACATAGTTGGAACTGATTGGAATCTGAAGACCATAAAGATGTTAGGCAGCAAAAAGTTCAGCGTCTCTGTTTAATATTACTTATTTTTATAATCAGATTCAGGCATAATAAGATTTATTATGGTTTACAACAATTTGCAGCTGCAATATTAACTTGTGAAAGTATTTCGATTGGTTGGTTAGTTGGTTGACTGATTGACGTTTTACGTCGCTTTCAACAATTTCTCAGTCATATCGCTTGGAAGAAAGAGGTAACCATCCTCTTAAACGTAGTGGCACAATCTGGGAATCGAAACCCTATCGTCGGCGCTGCATAGTCATCAGACAAACTATAAGTCCTGTATTGGGTCCTTCTACAGCTTTATACAGACTTTTACTTCAACGTTGCATGCTGCCTAATAGGACGTTGGGTACTAAATTACGGACCTTGCTGAAATCTGCTTCTGGGCAGACTTGGTCCTGAACCTTGTACCCTCTGATTATTAGTTGGGACTCCTACAGATCAAGGGTCTGAGCATCCGTCCAGACCGACAGAGCACTGTTTCCTCATTTTAATGTCGCTTTTTATATTTTGATACCATAATGTTTTCTGCATTACCATACGTGTTTATATATTTTTGATGACCTCTCAACCTGAAACAATTGTTGACTTTGGATCTCTATATGGAGGAATATTCATATTTTTAAATGTTTGTCTTTTGATTATTCTCCTATTGCTGTAAGTAAAAAGGTAAGCCCTAAACCGGTTAACCACACCAATTGATTGACCATTGTCATATCAAATGACCATCCGAAGTCGGTAACTACAGTATTATCGAATATTTTTGTGATGCCCTTATGGATTGCCTGCCCATATATCATTATCGATATTATACCAATCTTGTTATTTCATTTCTTAAATCCACGTGTTCAATTCAGATAAGCTATAGATGAAAAATTGTTATTAGAAAAGTAAAAATTAAAAACGACAAAAAGGAGTAAATGTCATGCCAAAGTCGACATTAAAATATTGATGAAAGTCTTCGACATCTTTAATGTAACACAAAAACACCATATGATAGGTTGAACTCAGATGTTTCAACCAACGTCGGACATCTTCATTTTCAGAAAGGAAGTCATTGTAAGCTATAATATTTAAAGAGAAACAAGAGTTTATTGTTCCCATAGTGTATTCATTATTATACTATATGTGGTTTGGTGATATCTGGCTATGGTTATATTGATTAAGGAGGCAAGGCCCCAATTGGATATTATGGGCATCCAAATAAAATGGTAGAAAATTAAGATTAAAATTATATTTAAATGATACAAATGAACCATGTGATCACCGATTCAATATGACATCTAAATAATACTTAAATGAAATTCAAATTGAATTATTTAGAAACAATTATATATATACAAGTATACAAGTATACCTGTTGTTTGTGAAAGTGCAAAAGCTGCCAAATGGATAGAAGTAAAAAAGAAGAAGTACCGAAGGGTAAACCATATCACGTCACGAGAAACAAAGCAAACAGTAATAATTGAACTAAATTATATCAGAAGAATTAATTAAATTTCTATAAATTTTGAAATTTCTGAACTCTAAATAGCTGTTCATCAATACAAGATAACTGCAACACGTATACTATCCAAACTAAAATCAATCTCATTGTTTACGAATTATAATAATAATAAACCAGCCATTCAAGAACAACATCTGCCTGATGCATTGCATAGAAATTTAGATCTATGCAAAGGGCCAACCCGAAGCAGTGAGGGATCTTTTAAGTGCCACGCCTACCGTGACAAGGGACTTCGGTTTTTACTGTCTCATCCGAAAGAGAGAACAAGAGCCGAGCACCTCATCCATAAGGCTACACCGGCTTCGTGATAAATAAAATAACAGTAAGTTCTCTGTCTAGAGCACTTCTCCTCCAATATAAATTGATCAGGAAATTTTACCATATATTCTAGTATTTTCTTACCTATGCAATGGCCTATGCTTTCACGTTCTTAAGAGTATAGATTTCTAATCACTGCCCAAATCCACAATATGTAATAAATCTGGTAGATCAAAGCCAGTTATGACAGAATTCACCGCTGAGGTGCACTGTTAATAATGTAATAATTTGAAAATACAAAAAGAAAAAAAAACCACACACACAAAATCCAAAACCAAGACAAACTCACACACAGGCCATCACAATTAGAGTGCATTTCTGATTCCGACTTAGGACGGTCAATTGATGTGACCGCAATTGATCAATTAATGTGGTTAGCTTTTTAAGGACCAACCTCTACTCAAAACAAAAACAATTTAATCAAAGAACACGCATTTAACTTCTAAAAAAACATCATTATAAAGAGTAAGGGACAATAAGTTTCTCAGGTTGAGAGGACATTAAAATATAAACACGTACACTAATGGGGATTAAGACCAAGATATTAAAGCTATATAAATTGATATCAGTATGAGTAAACTTTTCTCTGCCTATCAGGAAGCGAGCTCAGACCCTTCATCTGTATGAGTCCTGACTAACAGTCAGAGGGGACTATGTTCATGACCATGTCTCCTCCGATAAAGGTTTTAAAAAGTCCCGTCAAAGAGTTCCCCGCCCTGTTAATCACCATGCTCCCTTATAGTAAATGTCTGTAAAAGGCTGAAAAAGGGTGCAATCCAAAACTTCTCGTCCTTTTAATTATTTATTTGTCACTTTGTCGATGATAAAGGAATGACACTTTCACTAAGTGTATGACACCCGGAACTCTGAGTTAACTCGGAATTTCAACGTAATTTGTATTTTCCGTGTGAACATTAGTGTATGTCCTGGCTAATAGAACCAAATATATTGTAGGGAGTCAATATAATGTTGGAAGATCATATTTATCAATGTTGCGTAAAATTGTTTAACCAAATGTCATTTATGTTTAGAACTTTGTTTTCCTCATCATTAAGCGCAAGAACTGTTTCCATTTTCCATTTTACACCAACCTTAAAACAAAGTTTTTAACGCTTAGTCTAAAATATCACGGCATTCATGTGAAATGTCAAGATGATAATAAAAAGACGCTTTCAGTGTTAATGTTGATGATGTTGACGAGAATATGTAAAACAAGATTGGTGGATATAAATTATACATCAGAACTATATATTATTGTATATTGTCCATCTAAGACACACGCAACTTGAAATTAAATGACAATGTCGTTGTATTAAATTGGCGATGTGTAATTATCTCGCAGGTATCAACACAATATTAAGAAAGAATTATAAGGTATTCTGTTTTCCAAGACGCACGAAAGATTTGATAAATATCATTATTTTTGCAAGTAAAATGTTAAACAGTTATTATCACAATAGCAATTTAATAATTTCTTTACTTTCTTTCCATATGGTTATAATAGAGAATACTGTTTACAAATAATTATCAGAATGCATAATGAAAACTACAGTCCGTCAGCGATTATATTACACACGTTATTAAACGACAATTTCGCAGTGAAACACCGCTATTCATTCTCTTCATTTATTGAATGACAAACAAACGCAAATATTCATTTGCGATAGCCATAGCAACTAGACGCTTTAAATTGTAATTGCTACAACTTATAATAAACAGAGATCTGATGTACATAATATATTCCAATAATGATTATGGTAATGTAAAGATGATGGATAAAACCAAATCATAAGTCCGAAAATCATGAATCCAAAGGGCATACAAAATCAATTAAAATTAAAACCAAATAGAAAACGTCAAAAAATGTCTACTTGCAGAGCATATGTGAAACTAATTGATGGAGTGAGATCAGGTGCCCGGGGAGAGTGAGCATCTCCTGCTTGCTAGCAACACTCGTCACATATACCCAGTAGAAAGAGTCAAATCGTGTAAATTCCATATATATTTATATATGGATAAGTCAATTAGGTAACCTTCTAGTATAGACAGTGTCAAATCTGTGTAAAATGATCGGAATCGGTCTTAGTCCAGAATATCATTTAAAGGTCTGGATAACGAGATATCATATTGTGTAATAAGAGTCTCGTAATGGCCATAGAACTTCCTCAATGATGTGTTTAGTCTAGCACATATATAACCCTGGTTGAGTTGCTTATCTAAAAGTCGCCTAGTCCTCAGAACAAAGTCATTGTAATTTGAACATGCTCTGGGATAACGTATCACAGAGATATGAATACGCCGTATGTTGGGCGATGATGGAATGTTGCTACATATGAAAGGAAAGTTTGTGATAATTGAAATCCTCCCGTTTGTCATAGAGTGAGGTGTTACATTGATAATCACATAACATAATATCTAATTCCGAAGTAGGATTACTACTTTCTGTGGTTTCTTTGACCTCCAGTTGACTTGGATAGATGCTGAGGTAATCCGCGAATGAAAGATTATTAATTGAAAGCATGACAAATTATGATCAAGGTAAGGTAAATTCAGTTCTCTGCGTAAAACATAAACCAATATCAAAGTACAAACTCCGTAAGTATTTACATTAAACCCACGGGAAAACCTATTTTAAGGCGAAAAACTTTGAAACTGGGCGAGATATATATCAAAGATATAAATACTTCTTCTGTCAATAAAATGAAAAGTTTAAATGCTCTATATTTTCAAATATCATATTCGATTTTAGCAGACCAAGCTCTCAAATACCACATATCTTAAAAAAACATATGAAAAGTTTAGTCTTAACTGCATGACAAGTGGCTAGAGAAAGACCACTTTACAGACCTTAAACTGACCACTACCGTTCCTTATATCTGGTACAAAGAGGCCTCATAACAAGCGTATTGTCTCATTAGGAATACATTCGGAATATCAGTACAAAATTATCCCGCTATACTACAAAACGCGGGAAAATAATAGTCCTTCTCCTCATTGTAAATGAACACAAACGCAAATATCAATTTGAGACAGCCCGCCCTAGCAAGTATAGAAAATACAAAGATGGGGACCCGAATGAAAATAAAATGTGATTTTTGATCCAAACAAAGAATAAAAAAACGTATTTCTTTATTAAAATTTCGGACAATAAATACCAAGAGTTTTCGATACCCTCTAGCGATTCTCAACTGTATCTACCTTTGCTACTATCCGTTTTCCAAAAACATACGAAAAGAACTGGTGTCACATGACCATGGCACTAACAAGACCAATGGCGTTTTAAACATTTTGATACCATACTTGCTTTCGCTGCTGGTTTACTGATGTTTTTGTTTTTGTAAATTAATGCACAAGTCTTATCATAGTGAATGTGTATCGATCATTATGGATAATTCATACTGCTTAATTTGTGGTTCCTTGTTCTTGGATTAATTTATATATATGGAGTGTTTGGATTTCTGCTTCTCATCATTGTTTATTGATACTGGGATATATTGTACAGTATACTCCTCGTGTTTCCTAACGCGATCTCTCTGCGCGGGATAAAGAGTTTTTAATGGAATATGTTGGTATAGAAAGAAGCCAAGAGATGTTAGGAGTCCTGATACTTAAAATCAAGTCATGAAAAATTTCTCTGCTAATTAAATTAATTATATTTGCAATCATAAGTAATCTAGTATTATCGATATTTCACCATTTCCACTTTTACATTCACTTTTGACGGTCAAGAGTCAAATCGTGTAAATTCCATATGTATTTATATATAGAGAAGTCAAAGTAGGTAACCTTCTAGTATAGAAGGTGTCAAATCTGTGTAAAATGATTAGAATCGGTCTCAGTCCAGAATATCATTTAAAAGTCTGGATAACGAGATATCATATGGAGTAATAAGAGTCTCGTAACGACCGTAGAACTTCCTCAGTGACGTTTTTAGTCTAGCACATAGACGTTGCTAGTCTGGTTGAGCAGCTTAATTAAACGTCGCCTATCCATCAGAACAAAGTCATTGTAATTTGAACATGCCCTGGAATAACGTATTCACTGAGATATGAATATGCGTATGCGGGCGATGATGGAATGTTGCTACTTATGAAAGGAAAGTTTGTGATAGCGAAATTGAAATCGTCACGTTTGTCATAGAATGAAGTGTTCAATTGACCATTAATGTCGAAAGACAACATAATATCTAGAAAGTGCTAACAAGCGTCTGGCAGCACATAAGACGGACATCAAGCGTGTCGAGTCTAAATTAGATCTAATCCTTGCGCGCCTTAATATAAGAGGAGAATTGGTGCCGCCGCCCATGGTCAGTGAGGACGACATCTATACCTGAGGACACACTAGAGATGCTCAGACGGGAATCGCAAGGCGCTGGAAACTTTGCCCCCCGGCTTATTTATTATATTTTATACTCATTTATATCTTATTTATTTTCGAAACTTTTATTCATTTATTTATTTACCAATAATTTATTTTTATTTTTTATGATTTTCATTGTTAGTTCTTATTTAATTATTTATCTAATTTCATTTAATATCTGAAGATGTTATCTATTCATATACATGTATCTATCTTTATTTATATGAATATTTGAGAAGCTGAGAGTTAAAAAATACTTTACATATACTTCACACCTGCTTAGGTCCAAAATTCGTATTCCGTCCAGTATTCCTCTGCATTTAGGCGCAGGTGTGTCTGAAATTGAAGACAGAAATAGATCAAACACAAGATATTGAATTGTTATTTGAATTTATTATCGCGGTCGATATTCGACAGAGATAAATTCTGAACTAAAATAAGAGTTACCTGCTTTTTGATTTCCTCTTTCATTATCTACATTTGCATTTGCCAGAAAGTGATTTAAAGCAACTTTGCTAGAACATGTTCTATATTGCATCAAAATCAATGTCTTCGTGAAAGAACGTAACGCATTCTTTGTAATCATGACATCGTAGGTTGGAAATTTTCTAAGTAAAATTCACGGTCATCGAATGATTCCTTGTGGTATTCCGGATCAAGATAACCGTTGTAGATCTTCTTTTTATATTTATGAATTACCTCCCTTAAAGAAATATTTGTTGATATCGGTTGCCATCTGATCAGGTGAAAGGATATCTCACCCCCTGTCAGTCCCTTTCCCATACATTATGGCATCGTTTGGAAGGGGACCAACAAAATCAAAGGCTGCAAAGAAGATGGAAATTGCAGAGAAGGTAAACCAAATGAAATAATAAATATAAATAATGATAATAAAAACACCTGTAAGTCTTTTTATTTATTTAGACCTAATTATTTATCATTATCTTATTTCACAAAACAGTATGTTGCCCAGACACTTCTTCAAATCTCAAACTTTTGATTAAATTTTCACAGTTGATGACAGCAGTAAAAAAAAAAACCAAAACAAACAAACCCCCCCCACCCCCCCCCCCCCCCAAAAAAAAAAAACAAAACAAAACCCCACACACTCAAATTTGATATACTATTCTGTGGGCTATTCTGCGCCCTTAAAACACTTGCCTATGTAAACTCAGTTTGAAAAAAAGAACCAGCAAAATAACTTTCAACACTTTTAGACTGATCTTAAAATACTCTATACGGTGATGCAATTTTCATTTGTTATCCAGTTGTATAAATAAGAAAAAACAGAGCTAATGTTAACGTACCCATCCGTCACCTGAATGTCAACTATGTCAGCTTATTCGACGCTATCAAGGTAACAGTGTATATAAAAATGAAACGAACTATGATTTTAGACAAAATTGACGTGAAGTGGATTTCTAAATAAAGTTGAATTTTGCAATAGTTGGCTCAGGACCAAATGAACTAACGATATTTTTTCTGTGTATTGTAAACTAAAACATTTTGCTCGATCTACTGTTTTTCTTCTTCATTAGGCCTTCTTACCAGCGGCTGAGTGTGATTGTACACAATCGTAGAGATAAAACAGAATCGGTCTCAAAAATGTGCACCAGTGTATACACGGAAGTGATTACAATGTCACAAAATGCGCAGCACAGAATTATCCGACGCGCAGAATAGGCCGACACAGCAGTACATTTTTGTTGGCCTGTTTTGCTCGTCGGGTAATTCTGCGCTGGGCATGTTTTGTGACATTGTAATCAGTTCCGTGTAAACACTGGTGCACTGGATGCCGATTCTCTTTTATCTCTGATTGTGCAAAATTAAAGTTAAATAGGCCTAATCAAGAAGAAACACAGTAGACCAAATTGGGTCATTTAGTTTACAATACTTGTCAATAGACCTACAATGTATCCAGTATTACGACTGCCATTTTTTCTTTACAAGAGTTACCTTTCTTGAACGGTTTAACGCTATATACTTCCAGTTTCGATTTCCATGCCCTTGAGATATATATATACACCCTCCAAAACAACGCCAAAACGCCAATGTATGATTGTTCCACTAACATTTAACAATAATGGCATATTGAAATGGTAGCTACAGCTACAATAATTACAATTCCATGTTTATTTCTCCCTCCATCCCTGGAGTTTTGGGAGGAAACCCTAGGAGTGTACTGTATCGTCATGTGCGAATGTTAAGAATGGATGACTCTGGAACGCTTTTGAAAGACTACATTCCAACATCACCAACTCCAGACGGATATAGGATCATAAATGTGGATCAGCTCGCCAGGTTTGTGCCATTAATATTATCCCATGGTGCAAAATGTCTTTGTATCTCTGAGTTCTTGCCATTTGATTTGTCAGAGGTTGGTGTGCAGTCGTTTACCAGCACTCTGCGATTTAAGTGTAGAGTTTGTGGGGAGAATATCGATCTTCTAACTAGCTATACTCATGACCAATCTAACAATAACAATTTGAGGGCAGTTTGGGTATCAATGGCAGGTAGAGGAGGTGCCGCAGTGCTTATGGAATTGACAGTTACCTTAGGGGCTGGAAGTATGAGGAGGGAAGCTTTTACCAGGACAGAGAATTATATTAAAAATGCATGGCTTAAACTGTTGGAGAAGGATATGAAGAAAGCAGGAGATGAGGAGCGTGAATTAACCATCCAACGCAAGGATTACCATCAAGGAGTTCCTGCTATTACTGTGATTTGTGATGAAGGATGGTCAAAACGTTCCCATGAACATATTTATAATGCTCTGATACTTGGTGCAGCAACAGGGAAACTCCTACTCTTAAGGTGTAGGGAACAAGTATTGTTCTGTTTGTACAGTATCAGAGTCCAAGAAAAGTATTCCACCAAAACATCAATGTTTTAAAAATTTGATAGCAGTCAAACCATGGAGTCTGATATCATAGTGGAGGGATTTATGGCTGCAGAGAAGATGCATGGATTACATTACATACGAGTGATTGGTGATGGAGATAGCTCTGTATATGCTAGAATTCAAGACCAGATACCTGTGTGGGAAAGAGAGGCTAAAAAATTAGAATGTGCCAATCACGTTTACAAATGCCTGCGATCATACCTTGAAAGGCTCGTAGAGGAAAACCCCATTTGGAAGACAAAGGACGCATCACTAAGCAAGCCATCATGCGATTATTAGAGGAGTCAGGTGTGCCATCAAACTGAGATCTACAGACAAAGAAAAGTACTCTCTATTATTACAGAGACTCCTATGTCATGACAATCGTAATACAGTACATTATGTATTTGGAGATCATTTGAATTGCAGTGATTTCTGCAAAAGATGAGACCATATCAAAGTGCCAGAGGAGATTAATAACAAAGATGAAAAAGATAATGATAGACTTGATGACATTGTAAACATGTGGAAAGATGTAATGGACGATGGAAAGATGGAACTGGTAAGAAATGCATATAATTATAAAGATAATGGAGGCATTGATATGGAACTTTTGAAAGATGTCAGGTTCCTCCTAGAGAGAGTGACTGTGAAAAGTAAACAGTTACTTGGAAACTTCACTACAAACTTGGCTAAGTCATGGATGAGTATTAGGTGTAAGTTTGATGGTGGAAAAACAACAAACAGATGTCAAAGGGAATCCTGGGATACAAGGTGTTATGGTGGAGCCCTGTGAAAAACATTTGGAGCTGCGTGGTCTCCCGTGGTGTGGCAGAGAACAACAGGTGTTAGACCAACCAACTTCTTCACTGGCCATTACCATCAAAGAGCACGTGAGCTTATTCATAGTAAAGTGTACAAGGCAAAACCAGAGACAAGGGTTAGAGCGGCAAAGAGAAATCCGGAGAATGTTTCTACTTGCGTAAGTAAACGGGCAAGACATGAATATGGCGAGAGTGCATATATTGCACACCTTATATCTTCTTGGAGGCATTGGAAAAAAGTAAGTTTACATATCTGGCAAATGAAATAGAAATTACATCAGCTCATATCAAGGACATTGAAAGGAAAACTTTATCACAGTCATTTTCATCAACATGGACTGCTGAAAGAAGGAAAAATCTAACATCATCAAAATTTGGAGAAATTATAAATAAAACCACGACATCAAAAGTTACCCCTAGAGTTTCTTTATTCAGAATTTTCAGGAAATAGATACACGAGGAAAGGGCTTCAGGCAGAGTCTGTCACAATAAAAGAATATATACACTTAAAAGTTCATACAGAGAACTTGAAGATAAATTTAAAACCATACGGTTTGTTTATTGACAGTGAACATAAGTTTCTTGCCGCAAGTCCAGATGGGTATGTGGAAGAAGGTTCTAGTGATAAGCGACTCTTGGAAATTAAAAATCTCCTTCATTCTAACGTATTGAAGAGGCTGAAAAAAGGTCTTTTTTTCTAGAATTATGTAAAAAAAAAAGCTGACTTCGAAAAATAGACCCATAAATAGTATTACCAATGCCAAGGACAACTTAATATTTGCAAAATTGAGTGGGTAGATTTTATTGTAAGACGTACAAATCCCTACCAAATACATATTGAGAGCATAAAAAGAGACGAAAACGTGTGGAATAGTTTCATGATACCAAAACTGAGAGCATTTTACCACAATTTTGTACTTCCTGAACTGGCATCCCCAAGACATACATCATTACAAGGGACTCGAGAGCCAGAAAAGCTATCGGTATGCTGTACAGATTAAAGTAACACTGACAAGTAACAGTATTCAATGATATTTTATGTACCCCTAAACCCTTCCCATCCCACCTCCTTACTAGAAAGTGCATTAATACACTGTTTTCAACATACATGTACCTCGTAAGTTATTCATTGTAAGAATGTAGTGAGATTGCATGCTATAGCAATTTGTTGCATATTCTTTTTGTAAGGTGTTTTGCATGTTAATGTATCTCTGAATCACTATTCATTATGTTATATATGTATGATTTATTTTCTTTGTTTTTTTGGGGTTTTTTTGGTCTTTTTGGTTTTTTTTGGTTTTTTTTTTTTTTGGTTTTTTTTTTTGGGGGGGGGGGTTGTTCTTATTTTTGTTTTTTCTTGATAAATATGTCTACTGCATGTCTGTTTCAAGTCAGTTTTCCACTATGCATATCTAAAGGTATTTATTATGTTTACAAAGCAAATGGCAATATCTATAAACATTATTGCATCTTTACAGTATCTTTACAGTACATTCCACCAGATTTGAGTGCCAGCAAAGGAAAGAAATCAAGGGAAAAGAAGAATAGGAAATTTCCATCAATTACAAGGACATGTTCAGATTCAGGTTAACCATTCAGAAATTAGGGTAAGGTCGTATTTTTAAAGAGTATCTAAGTGCTACATGAATGAAACTTGGTATACAAGTTAATATTCATGTCCAGAGATAATACCATGTTTTGGATGCGGCATCTAACCTACTCAGCTTGGCTTACCTTGTCCCAGGCGAGATGAGCTGTGTAATTATATAGATTGGTCAATCTGATCAAAACCATATCTTTATTCCGCTTCACTATTTGTCCCATTGCGTATCCCAATCTGATCATAACCATATCTTTATTCCGCTTCACTATTTGTCCCATTGTGTATGCCAATCTGATCAAAACCATATCTTTATTCCGCTTCACTATTTATCCCATTGTGTATGCCAATCTGATCATAACCATATCTTTATTCTGCTTCACTATTAGTCCCATTGCGTATGCCAATCTGATCATAACCATATCTTTATTCCGCTTCACTATTTGTCCCATTGTGTATGCCAATCTGATCATAACCATATCCTTATTCCGCTTCACTATTTGTCTCATTGCGTATGCCAATCTGATCAAAACCATATCTTTATTCCGCTTCACTATTTGTCCCATTGCGTATGCCAATCTGATCAAAACCATATCTTTATTCTGCTTCACTATTAGTCCCATTGCGTATGCCAATCTGATCAAAACCATATCTTTATTCCGCTTCACTATTTGTCCCATTGCGTATGCCAATCTGATCACAACTATATCTTTATTCTGCTTCACTATTTGTCCCATTGCGTATGCCAATCTGATCATAACCATATCTTTATTCCGCTTCACCAATTGTCCCATTGCGTATGCCAATCTGATCAAAACCATATCTTTATTCCGCTTCACTATTTGTCCCATTGCGTATGCCAATCTGATCATAACCATATCTTTATTCTGCTTCACTATTTGTTCCATTGCGTATGCCAATCTGATCATAACCATATCTTTATTCCGCTTCACTATTTGTCCCATTGCGTATGCCAATCTGATCATAACCATATCTTTATTCCACTTCACTATTTGTTCCATTGCGTATGCCAATCTGATCAAAACCATATCTTTATTGCGCTTCACTATTTGTCCCATTGCGTATGCCAATCTGATCACAACTATATCTTTGTTCTGCTTCACTATTAGTCCCATTGCGTATGCCAATCTGATCATAACCATATCTTTATTCCGCTTCACTATTTGTCCCATTGCGTATGCCAATCTGATCAAAACCATATCTTTATTCCGCTTCACTATTTGTCCCATTGCGTATGCCAATCTGATCATAACCATATCTTTATTCCGCTTCACCATTTGTTCCATTGCGTATGCCAATCTGATCAAAACCATATCTTTATTGCGCTTCACCGTTTGTTCCATTGCGTATGCCAATCTGATCACAACTATATCTTTATTGCGCTTCACTATTTGTTCCATTGCGTATGCCAATCTGATCAAAACCATATCTTTATTGCGCTTCATTATTTGTTCCATTGCGTATGCCAATCTGATCACAACTATATCTTTATTGCGCTTCATTATTTGTTCCATTGCGTATGTCAATCTGATCATAACCATATCTGTATTCCGCTTCAATAATTGTCCCATTGCGTATGCCAATCTGATCAAAACCATATCTTTATTCCGCTTCACTATTTGTCTCATTGCGTATGCCAATTTGATCATAACCATATCTTTATACCGCTTCACTATTTGTTCCATTGCGTATGCCAATCTGATCACAACCATATCTTTATTGCGTATCTTTATTGCGCTTCACTATTTGTTCCATTGCGTATGCCAATCTGATCACAACTATATCTTTATTGCGCTTCACTATTTGTTCCATTGCGTATGCCAATCTGATCAAAACCATGTCTTTATTCCGCTTCACTAATTGTCCCATTGCGTATGCCAATCTGATCAAAACCATATCCTTATTCCGCTTCACTATTTGTTCCATTGCGTATGCCAATCTGATCAAAACCATATCTTTATTCCGCTTCACTATTTGTCCCATTGCAGATTAAAATCTGGCGAAACCCTGTAAGGGGTCATGTTCCAGTGACTTCTTGATTTTCAGCATATCAATGGATCAGCTACAAATTCCTAGGAATGAAATTAACATTCCCAGCATGCATGACCTACAAGGTAGTGTTTGAACAGTTGTTGTTACATATTGCGTCACTGGCACATGCCTAGCCGAGTCATTGATTGGTTATTGGATTTAATTTTTTTGGTTACTGAGACGTCATTAGAGTTCATCAAAACATGATCCCTTACAGGGTTTCGCCAGATCTTTATCCGCATGGGACAAATAGAGAAGCGGAATAAAGATATGGTTTTAATCAGATTGATAGATTAGTCTATCTATATTTTAATCATATCATAGCATTCATTATGATTGATTGATTATTGTTTTACGTCACTCCATGATTATTTCACGTATATGGTGACGGCATCTGCCTGATGCATCGCTTAGAAAAGTTTACCTTTGCAACGGGCCCATCCGAAGCAGTGAGGGGTGTTTTAAGTGCCACACCTACCATAACACGGGACCTCAGTTTTTAATGTCTCATCCGAAAGACAGAGCACCGGTGTGCCCACTAGGAGAATCGACCCTTTCGGTCACAAGCCGAGCACCTCATCCACTGGACTACATGTGCCTCATTTTATATGGAGCTAATAGAGATTATTATAGCATTCATTATGAGGCTTATAAAGATGCAAGAGAAAGGAGGATGCTTTTTATACGTCTGTCGTGAGACGGCACGTATTATATTACGGCATTGTCCATCTGTCCGTGCATCTGTCCGCCTATCCAAGGTAATGTTTTCCAGACTTTGTTCTGCAGTTTTTCAAGATATTGGATTGATACTTGTATATTACTTTACATCAATGAGGGTCGGCTTTGCCAGAGTTATGCCCCTTGAACTTGGAATATTTCAAGGATTTTACAGTTTCCAGATTTCTTTGTGTCGTGCTTCCAGGTATTGGATTGAAACTTGACATTTATATTTATATCACTTAGGACCAGTACCAGTTCGCAATTTGGTTTAATTGCTTTGAATTTGCCAGAGTTATACCCATTGTTGTATGAGTTATCATCCTTTGTTTCACTGTAATTTAAATATATGTAGTATTCAATTTTCCTATCCATGCGATGCCATATTTTATGGACGTTTTCCAGCAGTCTTTCTCAAGATATTGGATTTAAAACTTTATACACATTCAAATTGATCCCATTCAAGCTAACGACGGGCGTATTATGCCACGCTAGGCGTTGCTCTTGTTGTATCTAGCTTGGTAGCACTGTTGAAATTTTCAAAATTATGTATGATATCTTTTAAGGGTAGCAAAAATATTGGAATTGTTTTTCTGGGAGTTTTTTTTTTTTTTTTTTTTTTGAGAAAGTCATAGGAAACAAGATCCTGATCCTCGTCCCTTCTGACTGTTAGTCGAGACTCCTATTGATCAAGGATCTGAGCTCGCTTACAGACTGGCAGAGCACGGTTTACTTACGTTGATGTCACCTTACATATTTTTGATAGCAACATATCATTCTATAAATTTTTCGTGTGAAATGAATTTTTATGACCTCTCTTCTTGTTCTCTATGTAGAGGATTATTTATAAATTTTCAAATGGATGTCCTTTGACTGTACTGCTTTTGCGGTGAGCGGGAAGGTGGGCGCCTGTAAATCGGTAAACCACACCAATTGAGTGACGTTTGTTACTTCAATGACCGTCCTAAGTCGGTATAGTAACCGCAGCACAATCGAATATTTTTCTAATGTCCTTCCCTGTATATTCTATTATTATCATTTTTAGTGCAAGTTTTAGGTGATATGTGTCATACATCTTTGTCAGATGTCTTCTGTGTGGAATTTTCCTTTTCCAGAGGTGAGTACACTTTTTTGTACACCACACTGCTTTTAAATACCAGTAAATGTGGTACTACGTCATAGTACCGCTCATATAAGTGATTACTAAGTTTTACTATTATTACTGTCTAGTCACAATCTGATCAAAACTATATCTTCTCTATTTGTCCCATTGCGGATTAAGATCTGGCGAAACCCCGTTGCTCATTGAGATCGCTTATTGACAGCTCAAAGGCAAAGGTTCAGCAAAATGACAAAGAAAGAAAGAATAGTTTCTGACTAGCTGTATGATAGAAGTGACCACAGAAATAAACAGTATAGTGTTATGATATGAAAACACATACGAGGGATGTTCCGAAATTATTGTTACTTTGGCGATTTCTTTGTGATAGAAGTAATTGTGATCATTTTACTTTGCCCTGTCCTTCGAAGTACCCCCCCCCCCCTCTGCATTTATGCATCGTATCAACCGATCAATCCACTTTTGGAAACAGTTTTCGTACTCTTGAATTGGTATACTCATAAGATACTGGTGAATGGCAGAGCCAAGGGCATTTCTTGATTTATATTTTTGTTTCCAGATAGGTGAAATTTTAGTTTGGGGAACAAGAAAATGTCACAGGGGGCCAAGTCTGGTGAAAATGCAGGGTGGGGGAGGACAGTGACCTTTTCTGCCTTCAAAAACTCCGTTACAATACGCGCCTTGTGTGCTGGCGCATTGTCATGCAAGAGCCTGAGGTACCTCAAACTTGTATGTGGGCGGCGGCGTTTGTAGACTTTCTTCATTTTTCGAAGTACAACGTCTCTATAATACTTTGCTGTGACAGTTTTGCCTTTCGGAACAGGGATTTGCATGATTGGACCCTTGTTATCAAAGAATATGACATACAAAACCCTCCTCACGGTGCGTATTCTTTTAGCAATGCTAGGGCGCCTGGCGTTTTTGTTTGCCCAGATTCGATTAGAGCATTTTCTTTTGGGCTCGAAAAAATACACCCATGTTTCATCACCTGTGACCAAATTATCAAAAGCCTTTTTGCTGCATTTTGGGTATTTCTTCAATAAGGATTTGGCCTTGTCAACCCGGGACCTCTTTTGGTCTTCAGTTAAGAAACGGGGTATCCACCTGGCATTGATCTTGCCCAGCTTAAGATGTTTCTTTAAAATACAGTGAATACGTGCTAAAGACAAGCCTGTCATTTTAGCTAACTGCCTGACAGTGTACCTTGCATCTTTTTCAAGGATTTGCCGAATTCGTTCAATGTTATGCTTTGTTGTTGTTGTTGCAGGGCGACCTGTGTGAGCAGCATCTTTCAGCTGCTGATGTCCCGACTTAAATCTAGCAACCCACCTACAAATAGTCATATATGACATTTGACCCTTCCCATAAATATCACACACCTCACGATGAATATCTACCGCCTTTAAGCCAAGTAGAGACCTACCTTTGATATAGGCCCTAATTTCAATTACGTTTTCAGCTCTCTTGCCAACCATATTTATATAGAGTGTAACGAGTACGCTACAAAACAATGTACACAGCACCAAGGTCAGTGTAATTGTGAGCGAGAAATTTACCTATATCACGCTTCAGATATCACGATATCGCCATGAGGTAGTTTTAAGCTCATTTAGCACTATTTCCACGAGATATTGCGCAAATAACAATAATTTCGGAACACCCCTCGTATAAGGACTTCACAAAAATATTCGATTATAGTGCAGTTATGACAGTAGTCAATCAATTGGTGTGGTTAACCAATTTACGGGTACCCCTTCCCACTCACCAACAATAACAGAATGATCAAAAGGCAGACATTTAAAATATTAATATTCCTCCAAATAGAGAACAAGTATAATTTTGTGCGCCGGATGCGTATTTGGACAACTTATATGTCTACAGTGATGCGTTCGGCGAAATGATTGCAATTCTAAAAATATACAAATATTTGAAGAGAAATTTTAAAGGGAAATTTGCCGAAAAAGTGAACCAAAATGTAGCATAAGAAGAGGCATGAGGGAGACTCTCCTTTGTTTTAGAGTAATATATTAAATTTTGAAATTTTAACTACATGTAGATATTTTATATCAATATAAAAGCATTCAAAAGTAGACTTATAATGCCCTCGGGAACTATCAATCCACCAGCAGCGTCAACGACCTTGTGGTTTTAATGCTTCTTCAAACTATACATATATAAGGGAAAAACCCAAAACATTGATATTTATAACTTAAATGATGTGTGCGTAGATGTTTCTTCGATAAAATTGCGGTTTTTGGCACATTCAGACAGTCAATATCTCAGACAAATTTGATGTTTGCCTTAACATTCTTTCATTACGTTGCCAATCAATAAAAAAGATTAAAAGGCCTAACTAATCAACCAACTGAATATCTAAGTTAATATCTAGATAACATTCAACGACAAATACCATCAAAGCATCAGAATGAACATTCAAGGACCACTAGGTAACCTTAGGAATATCATTTCATTACCATTAATGATATTGCATTAAATCTGGTTATTGACTAATCATTGAATATGATATATAGATTTATTATATTTTTAATATTCATAGAAAACATACAAACACACAAAAAATATTTGCTGTAGCAGTTTGCAAAATGTATTAAAGTATCTCAAAGATTATGCAGAATGATACTCTGTAGAAAATAACCTTTGATATTTGAGCATTGCCGTGAAGCCCCAGCATGTATTATAGACCACGAATACGTGTGGCAAGTATAGTATAAATATTCTAGACCATAGCCCAGACAAAGCAGAAACATGATTCGTCTACAGGTAGGCATCGTAGTATTGATTGTCAGTGTATCATACAGACATACACTTTTTTACAATAGAGGAAATTGTGAAGATTTTGGTAGCTGTGAGAGAAGCAGAGTGAGGTAAGAATCGGGTTTATTTATAAATTAATAAATTAATGTATTTCTCATACTTGTTCATGTCTGACACATTGTACAAATCGTCGGCTGAGAACCAGATTGTTTTAACTACCAATTTCACAAAAATCGAGTTCTATATATCATTGGATTCGTCTTTGAATTGCGCATCTTTTCAGACATTTACATTGGTCAATATATGCTTTGTGGGGGAGGTATCTCCATAATTTCTATTGTAATCAATGGAAAAAATTTGTATCAAATTTATGAATAGGAAAAGTGCCATTCTTAGAGAAAATGTTAAAGCGAACAATTTTATTTAAAACTTTAAACTCGATTTTCGGGAAATAAAAATTTGGCAGTAGAACACTATGGGTCTCAGGAGACAAAATCTATCAAAAGTTGTAATAGCATATAACGGCTAACTGGTTAATATAGCTTTAAACTGTAAATCACTTACATTTCGCGTAATTTAATTCTTATGAAAGTACCACCTCGAATATATACATCGAAGACTTAATTTTTGTAAAGAGAATATACATGTATTATTATATTATTATCAATATATTATTATTATTATATTGTATTATTCTATAATCAAAATCAGCGAGGACTTTTTATCGTGTGAAGCCATATTCGCCCAATCTTCGTGTATATGGTATCCTGGCGAATAAGGAGAAATACAGTAATAATTTCTAATGTATTGACACCATTGTATGGCGCCTAGTTATGTAAAATGCCGTGGAAAAAGTGTGATTTAATCCAAATTGCACATCAAAAGTTTTTTAAACGCTTTTCTGATACAAAATAATCTGAAGTAAAGTATTATGAATGTAGATAATAATTTGTATTTTAGTGCAAAGAATTCACAACGTTATATTTTTTGAAGTTTTTTTTCATCTGTGATTAAACACTATTTGTACCATTTTCATCTACAGCAATTATCCGAGTTGCTACTGTGACGAGGAATGTTTGATATACAAAGATTGCTGTCTTCAGTATGTCCAGAACAAAACCAATATTTCAACTGCCATCGAAATGATCGACCCGAAAATCGTAGATCTAATCCATAGGTCAGAATGCTTAAGTTATATCGATGAAACAATACCATACGGAGTGTTTGTCGTGACTTCCTGTCCAGAAGGTAATGGTAAGTATACGTTAACTGTATGCAAATTCTAAAACAATAGTAGAAGATACTGGCTTAAAGTATTTAGGTGAAAGTTAAAATATAACAACTCTTGTATGTATACCCAATTTCCTTTACATTTTATAAAAAACAAATTGGTTGGTAGCTTAATTGGGGAGTGTCTTCAATAACTTTGCATGTAATACGTGTACAATGGAAAAAGAAACTATGCATGCATTTGGAGCATCACAAAGTAACCAAAAACTATGTTTTGACTACATTTCAATACAATTCCGATTATGTTATACAGGCAATATGTTGAGAAATTACAAATGAAAATAATACCAATTCCGTAAATTTGTCAAAATATTATTTGTTGCAAGTAATAAATAAGAACACAACAATAAAAATAAGAGAGAGAGAGGGATCAAATCAAGCTGTCCCGGGTTAGACATCCGGCTTAGGCTTTGTCCAGTAATATCACACTGAACTTTTAGACTTGAAGATCCGTTTCGATTCGAGTGGCAGGTTTGGATTTTTCATCGTCAACTACCATTTACGTCCTTTGGGTGAGACAATAAACCGAAAGATGTACAATGGCAAAGGTTCATGACGATCATTATTCCAGACTAACCACTGTAGATTTTGTATTGACCTACTGTATACCGTGTTTTATTGGCGAGCGTTTTATTTTCGTTTGATTCGGAAGGAGGATCGTATCGCCAAAATAAAACGCCACGAAAATATCCGAGTTTGACTATCATGTGCGAAGTTTGTTTAAGGATCGATATCGATAGCGATATCGATCGTCGGCAAATTAGTCACGCATCAAAACGAAACATCAAAACAATATGATTTAACAGTTAAACGAATTGTACAACAATGTTTAGATTGAAATGTTTGTCGGTAATTAATATTCATAGTAAATGTATACTGACCGTCTTCCTGCATGATCCGTTTATCGCGAATATAAAACGCCGCCAACAGGTCTAAGGAATCTAATTCGTGAAATAAAATTGTCGCGAATAAAAGACTGTTTACAGTATTTGATCTAGTATATAGTTTTGTTGCCACTGCAGCGACGAACATACGAGTTGTGTTACTTATTAACATCTATTGGAATGAAATATTATATTCAGATAAAAAATGGCTTTTGAGCTACAAGGGATATTGGGTCTGTAACTACTTCATCTTAATGAGTACGGCAACTAACTGTCACATTTTAAAATGATAAATATACCTTTTGAATTAATGTCTATAATTTAAAGAATTCGCGGCAACATTTACAAGTAATTTGGGATAATTTCAGAAAGTTTTTGTTAATCTTTGAAAAGGGATGCTTTTTGACAAGTGAACACCTTAACTGCAGATATAAGTCACCACATATGCATCAGTACGTTTGTCCAAACTGTGAGTTAACATATTAAGTCAATTTACATTAGGATTCCAGCATACGACATCAATGAGTTTTTATGATAATAATTTCTTTTTGTTTTGTTTTTGATTTTGAAGATCTAACTACCATTCAGACTAAAGACGAAGTATCGGAGCTTATGAGTGGTTTAAGAGTAAGTAATGGGTACGGAACAACATATATCAACCAATCTATAGCCAAATGTAATGGAGAAATTGATATCCTATACTGGGAACATCAGTTTCATCTCTCTTTCGTAAAGCCATCAAAATGTCATTTTGATATCATATACAATACATCCTTATCATCTATCGAAAAAACACAATATTTGTTTGCTACTTGCTCTTCAATAATGGTGGAACCTGATATCAAACCCAACCGATTTTGTCTCAAGCACGAAAAATGTGACAACTACCATCATCAAAATATCCTAGATTTGAAATTGCCATACCGAAATGAATTCTGTTGTCGCAATGCTGGAGAACCAGCTTGCATAAACGGAGAAATGGAATGCGTACATATTCATTATATAAGAGATACTGAGGGGGAGGCCATTAGTGTTTTGCCTATTTTCGTTCCAGGATTCAGTTATCATAATGTGAGTATATTATTTATGTAATTCTATGCATGTTTTATGATATACATGTATGACGTAGAAAACCAAATACATGTATATCATATGATAGTTCATAATGCTTTTATGTAGAATTGAATATTCGCACATTGCTGTAAAGCTTTTTAACTCTCCAATGATGAAATGATCGAAATTCAACAGTATCCTGTACATGTATATTACATTTTGTAACAGATGGAAACGTTTACTCTATCTGTTCTTTTGCTATCATTTGAAAACGGTTAGAGTACAGTACTAATATACCTACGTACAAAAAGACTGATAGGCATGCCGATCACTGTCTGTCTCCGGCTTTTTTAAAAGTAGTTATAGTATAGGACTGACAGACCGATGTACAGAAAACTGTTGACATGTTTATCCCTATATGCACCCACATATGTAGGATAAAGGTATAATAATGATTCATATTTGTAGTAACAGATAAATAGAATGTCAGTTACTTTACATGTACGTCCCTCTCCCATTTTACGCATTCGTCATTGTAACATCTAGAATCATGCTTATAATGTATTTAACAAGAGAAGAGTCAAACATATTTTAGATGACCGGCGACAATGAAGGCAGAAATATGGTCATTTACAGCAGGTGACCCCTTAATACAGTTTGATTTTTGTTAGGAAAATTACTACAATGGAATAGGAAAAGCGGTTGTTTTAGAAAGGTATGAGCAGATGATTTTTAAAATAAGTTTGAGTATAATAAATGAAATAAAATTTCTTTTTTCTTTTCAGGGCGATCCTTCTGCAGTAGAACTAATAATAAAAGATTACTTATTTGAAAAACACATCTTTATTAATAGTCATCATTCTCTGACTATAAACGATATTTTTATTATGACACATTCCGTATTTATCTTGTTAAGCCCTTTTTTCGAAAGTATTAATATAAGAGATTCATTTAACATTGAAATCCTCTATAGCAGTACAGGGAATGTCTTTGAATTAGAGTTGTTAGTGATACCAAATACAGGGGGAAGGCGCATCATGTTAGATAAAGTAATACCATTTAAACGTTGGCTAGATAATTTAAAGTTGACATTTTTCTTCTATGTGGAAGTCGAGGATGATACTTTCAATACATGGATAGTACCTCGATCTAAATTAAGTTGTAGGAATTGCTTTACACACCATTTACACTTTAACGATTATGGTATGTTCAATAAAAGTGCCAATGCCAACAATCGCAAGGTAAAATATCCTGAGAATCCTTATTTCCTTAAAATTAATACCTCGTATTCAAGAGCAATGAACGAACATGTTACCATCAGGTGTGAGATTTTGAGATCAGAATCCGTCTGTCAGACTGTTGATACACTTTATAGTTCCGCTCCAGTGACTTTGGGGGATTCTTATGTAAATCGTAAATTGATAGCGGTGGTAATCGGTATGACGTTTCAAAGTGTAATTCACTTATAAAAACAAATCTTTTATTGAAATAAATAAATATCTTACAATGAGTACCTCAGTGGTATCTTGGCATTTTACATATATAGTGGTCATCTTTAAAAAAAATACCACTACTACTATTGTATAGACCACTTCCCGCAACAGCCTTTTCAGCATTTAAGGTATAAATAAGCATGTATACAAGATACATCATTCTTATTTATCAATGAAATTAGAGTTCAAAAGTACACTACAACATTTAAATACAATGTACCAATCACAAGTTGGACAAAACATGCATATTTCGGATAAGAAACCCTTATCAGTAATCCTCAAGCCAAATAGTGTACAAACCAAATGATCAGGTTAATTCTTTCCTTTAACGTCGTAACATTGGACGGCAAAATCATTGATGTTCCCTCCAGTTCGATCAAAATGACTTCAAATTACATTATGACGAAGAAAGTTTAAACGGAACGTTAACTAATTTAAGGTCTATTAATTGGAGACTGGAGATGAACAGTCAGAGATCAAATCATTATCGCTAATTCATCATAATCCTCTTCCCTTGCGCTGACATTTGACTGTATCAAAACAATCAAATACACTAACAGAAGATGATACACATATAAGAATACAATACATAAAAACTGTGTAGGTATCACAGTAGTATTTCATTGGACATCTTTGTTATAGCATAAGTCAGAGGGACAATGGTAATATGAAGTCACAAAAATCCTATTTCTATATTTCTTTTATCACATTAATTCTGTATGACGTAATATAGGTACTTCAGCGATTCATGTTCATCCAGTCTGTTTAAGCACTCATATATATATATGAATATATCTCACTTGGTATGCGAAAAAGCGCCTGGGGATATATCTGGGGTATACATAATAAACTTAAATAACTGTGGATTTTCTCAAACAAACAAAATATCTCTTATAGATATTTGACAATGGACTTGTAATGAAATATGTAATGCCATCACCTTTTTCATGGACAATATTTATATACAATATTTAATGACAAAATTTATCAAGCGGTGATTGGAATTCCAATGGGCACCTACTGCGTCCCCCTATCGCAGATTTATTTTGGTATTATGAGGGGGGTTTTAGGCAGTAAATGAAAAAATCCAGACGTTTCGACCTCATATGTTTAATGACACCTCTAGGTATTTAGATGACATTTTGGTGCTAGATAACCCTGAGTTTGAAAATTATATATGTCTTTATTCATCTCAACTTCAACTGAATACAGTCAATATTTGTGATAAAGAAATAACTTTCTTTATTTAAACATTAAAATCATTGATAAAAAATATTCATACCTACATATATGATAAACATGGTGACTTTGGATTTTCCATCGTAAGTTTCCCTTATTTGGATGGCGATGTACCAATGTTCCCATCGTATGGTAATTATATTTCTCAATTGGTTAGGTTCGCTAGAGCTTGTAATAATCTTTTAGACTTTCATGCCAAAATTTTCAAATCACTTCGAAATTGTTGAGTCAGGGATACACATAACTTAAAAACTTTTGGTAAATTTAACAGATCATTTTCAAAACACACTACACACTGACTAACGCGGCGGTTGGGACTTCGTGGCGGGTCTTGTTTAAACATGGTCCCGAAACTCGTCCCCTCTGACTGCTAGTAGTGACTCCTGCAGATCAAGCGTCTGAGCTCGCTTCTAGACCAGCAGAGCACAGTTACCTCATTTTGATGTCGCGCTATATATTTTACTCTGCATTACTAGTTATGTTTGTATATTCTTATGACTTCTCAACTTGAGATATTCGTTAATCCTTTTTCTCTATATGGGGGATTATTTATTGATTTTTAAATGTGTGTCTTTTGATTGTACTGTATTTGCGACGAGTGGGAAAGTGAGTCGTAAACCGCTTAATCACACCAACTGAGCACCGTTTGTTATTCAGTTGACCGTCCAAAATCGGTATCGCATTTGTCGTATATTCAATATTTCTGTATTGCCTTTGCATGTTTTTCATTACCTGTATTCAAGTTTTATTGTACATCTCCTTGGTGACCTCTGCCCTACAACTAAGTCAGATGTTTTTCCCTTTCCCGTTTAGAATATAGAACGTTTTATCAATATTTTCTTTTTTTTTTTTTTTTTTTTTTTAATGGTTTATTTCCATACAACTGAATACATGTATATCCTTTACATAAAACAATAGAATTGATCAAAAGATGCATAATTTCATATGCTTTATAGGAATTCTATAACTTGAAACATTATTATTTTTCATATATACAAACCTTTACAATCTAATGATATTACAAATTATGTATGTAAAACAATGTTTGTATATAAAGGTTTTATCCAGTAATTAAGTAAATACACTGAAACACAATAAATCTCTTAAGAGTTATTTTTATAGAATTTATAAAATAACAATTATGTTTTGTTTATCTACCAAAGATTATACTAAATGATATACAATTACACACACAGTATTCACATATACACAAAATCCACATATCTATCTTAAATATCCATGTACATAAGCACAAATATATGTGATTAAAGTGTGACAACTTTGAGAATGATGTTTATATTGAAATACATTACATCCCAATTAGCCTTAGCTAATACTTATAAGCATGTACCAATTGTATCAATATATCTTTATTTATACTGTAGATACACATAGTAGTAACCTTTTCAAAATTATTATAATAATACACAACTATCTGCTGAGTTATGGATAGGTCCTAACAAAAAGTTTTGTTTAGTCAAATCCATTTCAATAGAATGCTTTTCAAATTCACTTTGAATTTTAACCAGTAAAGCTTTAATTATATCACAATCCCAGAGAAGATGTTGAATTGTCTCTATTTCAAGATCACAAAATGTACATTGTGGGTTATCAGTAAGACCATTTTAAACGCAGATTTATTTGTTGTCAAAATATAATGATTTATTCTGTATTGAAACCATTGTAATTTTGGATCTTTTATTAACTTTAATGATTGGTAAATTATTTTCCAGCTATTTTGGTTAAATTCTGTAAATTCACTATGCCATTTTTGCTGGGATTTTATGATTACATTTTTTGTCTTTAAAATATTATACATATCTTTTGACCCTTTGTTTAATTTAATAATGTTAAAAATATTATATGGTATCCAAGGTCCATACACTTTGTCTAATCTTTTTCTTTCAAATTTTTCACACCATCTTTTAATTGCAATCACTATTCCATTATATTTTAGAAAATTTTTTCTAATATCATATTTCTCTATAAATTTTTCATAAGAATAAAATTTACCATTATGATCAAATCATGTCATTTATATATATTATTCCTTTTTCGAACCAATGTTTATAAAATACACATTCTCCATTAATCATAATATTATTAGTCATCCACAATGGACTCTCAGCTAAATTGTATGTATCTTGAATTTTATTATTTTGTTTATCTAGCATTTCTTTCCAAGCAGTAAATGTATCTTTCCAAAATTTGTTTTTTCCTGAATTAATCAATTCAGTAAGATATTTTTCTCCACATTGTTACAGAAATTTTATATTTACGTTTTGTAATATCAGATTTTGCCATATACCCTCTGCGTTTAAAATTCTTCGAATCCAAGTTAACTTTAATGCCATTATATAAGCTTTTAAATCAATCATATTTAATCCCCCCTCTTCTATATCCTTAACTATTATATCTTTTTTTATCTTATCGTTTTTTGAATTCCAAAGAAAGTTAAAAAGAGAGAAGTTCAAACTCTTCAGAAAGTCATTGTCAGGATTTGGCAATGAAATAAATAAATGATTAAACTGTGATATTAAAAGCGATTTGATAATAGAAATACGTCCTATTACACATATATTTCTTTTATCCCACTGTTTCAAAATGGCTTGCATCTTTATCATTTTCTTTCTATAATTTAATTCACATATATTATCCAAGTTTACATCAAAATCTATTCCTAGTAAAGTGAAATTCGATTTCCCCCAATTTAAGCCCCAATTTTTACAAAGTTTTTCCCTACTGTACTTTTTATTACCTATCCATATAACTTGTGTTTTATCAAAATTGACTTTAAGTCCAGATATTTCTTCAAACCATTTCAAAAACTTCAAGCGAAGTATTTAATGATTCTTCTGATCCATCGAGTAAAAGGGACGTATCATCTGCATATTGTGAAATTTTATGTTCTACTCTATTTACAGTTATTCCTTTAATTCTTGGTTCATTTCTTACTTTTAAAGACAAAATTTCAGCACATAGTATAAAAAGATAAGGTGAAATGGGATCTCCTTGTCTACATCCCCTTTGTAAAGTAAAACTATCTGATAGATTTCCCCCCTGATTCACTTTTGATTTAATATTTTTATACAATACAGTAATCCAGTTCTGAAACGAAGGACCAAAATTAAAGAACTTTAAAACTTTACTTAGGAATTCCCAAGACACAGAATCAAATGCCTTCTCAAAATCTATAAACAAAAGTAAACCTGGAATATTTTCATCTTCAGTATATTGAAGAATGTCATAAATTAGTCTTGTATTTTCCCCAATATATCTTCCTGCAATTTAACTATTTAAGGAAATTTAAAGCTTATATATATTGTCTTCAAGACACACATTTTACCAAGAATCTTGAAAAAAATATCAGAAGTGAATGGGGATTTGAATGTCTGTTTAGCTCATACTCATCTAACTCGAGAGGAGTATGTGTATTGTTTAATAATAATTTTGAATATAAAATAGAAAAAGTTCATTGTGACATTAACGGAAACTATATTATAATAAATATGTTAATCGATAACAGAAAGGTGTGTTTATGTAATATATATGGACCAAATAAAGATCTCCCAGAATTTTACGAAAATGTTATAACCAGAATAGAAAATATTGAAAATAATTTAATAATGTGTGGAGACATTAATTAAGTACAAAATCCAGATTTAGATTATTTTAATTATAAGAATAATCCAAGAGCTAGAGATAAAATTTTGGAAATAAAAGAAGAAATTGGACTTATTGATCCCTATCGTGAAAGATACCCTTTTACACGTAGATATACCTGGAGGAAGAAAAACCCGTTAAAACAATCTCGATTAGATTTCTTTTTAATATCAGAGAATCTTGTAACAAGTTTAAAAGATTGTGTGATTGAACCAGGATATCGGTCTGATCATTCAATTGTAAGATTAAAAATAGAATTTCATGAATTTCAAAGGGGAAAAGGGCTTTGGAAATTAAATAATTCACTTTTACATGACAAGGAATATGTTAAAATAGTAAATGAAACAATAATGAAAACAATTGAGCAATATGCAATACCTATATATAATTTTGAAAATATTCACAATATTGATAAAGCATCGTTACAATTCACTATTAATGATCAGTTATTTCTAGAAACACGTTTAATGGAAATTAGGGGAAAAACTATCTCATTTTCCAGTTATAAGAAAAAAAACACAAAATGAAAAAGAAAACTCTTTAATATCGGAGATAAAAAAGTTAGAGGAAGCTAATCATAGTGATAATAATATAGAATTGGAAAATAAGAGAATACAATTAGAAAATATTAGAAAAGAGAAGTTAAGGGGAAGTATTGTGCGTTCAAGATGTAAATGGATAATGGAAGGAGAAAAACCTTCGAAATATTTTCTTAATTTAGAGTCAAGAAATTTTACCAGTAAAATGATGCCTAAAATAGAAAATAAAGGTAGAAATATAACTGACCAAAAAGAAATTCTGATAGAAACTAAAACTTTTTATGAAGAACTTTATTCTAGAAGAAACTTCAAATTAGACAAAAACATTGATCTTAGAAAGGA
Organism: Pteria penguin; assembly: GCA_035048485.1. Taxonomy (NCBI): domain Eukaryota; kingdom Metazoa; phylum Mollusca; class Bivalvia; order Pterioida; family Pteriidae; genus Pteria; species Pteria penguin. Next base: position 10,944,215 of record CM068592.1, read on the forward strand.
GTTTGAAGAAATAGATGTTCCTATACTTTCAAATGAAGAATCCAATAAATTAGAGGGGGATATTAGTGTAAAAGAAGCTAGAGTTTTTCTAAAACAAATGAAAAATGACAAAAGTCCAGGTTCAGATGGATTTACAGTAGAGTTTTTTTTACAATGTTTTGGAATAAGATAGGCACATTTATAGTAAGATCCCTTAATTTTGGATATAAATTAGGAGAGTTATCTGTTCCGCAGAAAGAGGGAATTATAACTTGTTTGCCTAAGGAAAATAAATCTCGGCAATATTTAAAAAATTGGCGTCCAATAACATTACTGAATACTATATACAAAATTGGTTCAGGGGTAATAGCAAATCGTATTAAACCATATTTAAATAAATTAATTAGTAAAGAACAATCCGGCTTTATTGTAGAACGTTTTATCAATATTAATGTCTACACAATGTCTGTGGTTATTTTGATGTTGTCGAAGTTAAAGTTTATATACATTCATTTAATATGTCATTAGCCATTGTATGATTCCAGGCAACTACTCATTCATGGAGATAAATTGATGTTAGTTAAGTAATACTGTGTTGTCGTTTTTTATTTCCGGACTTCTTTATAATTGGAATCCAATTTATCAGACACGTGGTTACTGTTCCAACACAATATATTTTAATGTGATTCATAATAATAGATCTTTTTGTTTTTGGAAAACAGTATATCCTCGTCCCCTCTGACTGTTAGTCGGGACACCTATTGATCAAGGACCTGAGCTCGGCTTACAGACGGGTAGAGCACAGTATACTGATGTTGATATCGCCTTACATATTTTTGAGAGCAACATATTCTATAAACGTTTCGTGTAGCATAAAATTTTTATAACCTCTCTTCTTGAGAAACCTGTTGATCCTCGTTCTCTATATGGAGGATTATTTATAAATTAAATGTGTGTCCTTTGATTGTGCTGCTTTTACGATGAGTGGGAAGGTGGGCGCCCGTAAATTGTAAAGGAAGTGAGATCATCATTCACAAATCGTCAAAACGGGTCAGTTGTCAATTTCTGTTTAAAAATTTCAATATTTTGATGACCAGATGTCATACTGTATGAAAAGAAAATCGTATCTACCACAGAACATGCTCAGAGAATTCAGCTTTGTGTGCCTAAAGAAATATGAAAACAGGAGATTGACACACTTGGAACTCATTGGAATCTAAAGACCACAACCTCTCTCCTCCCGAAAGCAACAACAATACAAAAAATTGTGAAAAGGAGAAAGGTCTTTTGAAAGGTAACAATTAAATGCTTTGGCGTGTCATAAAGCAAAACAAAACAAACAAAATAGCCCCAAACAAACAAACAAAAATAAAAACCAAACAAAAACAAAAAGATTTGAAGAGGTCCTCCACAAGGAAGTCCGGTACATAAAAAGTAAAGGAACACAAACACTCTGTATTGCAAATTGTCGGCCTCACGACCTTTATCAAGTTATTTTTCAGATGACAAATACAAGGCTATGTAAATTTGTCATATGAAAAATTGCTTGATAAAGGTCGTGAGGCCGAAAATTTGCAATATAGAGTTTGTGTTCCTTTACTTTTTAAAAACAAAAAGAATAAAGGATAAATAATCCAACAAACAAAAGCCAAACCAAACACACATCATATTTACCATTTGTCACATGCATTTAAGTAAAACAATAGACACATGTTGTATGGCTCTGATAGAACAGATCACTTTTCTGTACATTGTGTATATATATTCCGTTGATCGAATTTATAATAGGAAACTGTTTTGAAGGTTAGAAAAGCTTTCAAAATCGGAGTACAGTATTGCTTCCGTTATTGCTTCAGTTTAATATGCGCTGTTATAAAATATAGGAAAGTAGATAAATGCACAGATGTATTTGAAATTATGTTCAATTTGTTGTAAATATGTACCTTTTCTTATGATATTAAATTGTTATCAACAACGCACTCTGGCCCGGTTTAGTTGAAATGGTACATTAGGGTTACATGATTCAATATAAAAAACATTTTCCATGGATGTCATTTTTGAGAATGTATCGTTTATGATGTTTCGTGGAAATTATTTTACCATTACTTTCAGTGTATAAACATGCATTCATGTATTCCCGTCACAAGAACTGTACATATCTAATTTAAAAAATCATCATTAAAGAAAGCGTTAAAGCATCTGTTTCAGGCGTATGATAGTAGTCGGAAATGCACTTTTAATGATTTGAACCCCCCCCCCCCCCCCCAAGATAAGCACATCACAAAAACTTTGTTTTAAAATGGTTAATGACGTTCAGGTGGGTATATGTTAATAATATGTGTTTCATATTTAGAATTGCGCAATTAGCACCCATAGGAATCCCAACCATCTGCTAATTCTTCTTGGGATTAAATTGCACATAAATATTATCCATCAAAAATTTATCCTTCCATCAAAAAATCTATGGTCTTAAATAATTCAGTCCAGTATTTACATGAAGTGTGGTGTTTGTTGTTTAGATTACCATAATTGTTTTTTATAAAAACTGACAGGGTATCGCCCCTGTCCTAAATAGTGCAGAAAAAAATCGTACCAATTTCCGAGAGTATAAAACATGTTTGAAAGGAATTAAATACTAAGGAATGAATCTAATTTCTTTTTTGAGGATGGAGGTATACCACGAAAAAGAATAAAAATGACGGAAAACATGCATCATGCGCTACACGCAATGATGCCGTTTTCCGTTCGGTTTTTTTTTTTTTTCTTTTTTGTTGGGTTTTTTTTTTTGGGGGGGGGGGGGGGGGTGGTGTGGGTGGGGGGGGGGGGGGGGGTGGTGTTTTTTTTGGTTTTTTTTTTTTTTTTTTTTTTTTTTTTTTGTATTCCTCAATCCAACGAAAAGAAAAATTAGATTCACTTCTTAAATAATATTATTGCCTGCTTTGCCAGAAGGTATAAAGACATGTAGTTTGTAAATTAGTTATTTTCTTTTTTATAGACTGAACTGACAGTTTATTTGGCTGCTTGAATACATTTGGACGATGCACAAAGTTGTTTGTACGGATGTCGATTATGTTTAGAACTTCGTTTTTCCAATCATTGAGAGCATGAAATTTTACATTTTCCTTTTTTACACCAACGTTCAAACTAAGTTTCTAAAGCTTTATCTAAAATGTCACGGCATCTATGTAAAATGTCAAGATAATCATGAAAGAAGAAAGAAAAGCTACCGACTCAGCCCTACAACAGAAATCACCACAGAAATATACAGTATATACTGTATTGATATTGAAAAAAACGCATAAGGAGGTCACAAAAATATTCGATTATAGTGCAGTTACGATACTGACTTAGGATGGTCATTTGATATGACAACAGTCAATCAATTGGTGTGGTTAAAGACAATTTCAATGTTAATGTTCCTGATGTAGACGAAAATATGTCAAAACAAGCTTGATTATACATGTATGGCAATGAGAACTATGATTTACCCTATATTGTCCATCCAAGACACACGAAACGTGAAATTAGATGGCAATGTTGTTGTATTAAATCAGCAATGTATAATTATCTCACAGGTATTAACACAATATTAAGAAGGAATTATGGGTAATCTTCTTTCCAAGACGCACGAAAGATGTGATAAAATTATAACATACTTACTACTTTTGCAAACAAAAAAGTAAACGGAACACTGATATTACCACGATAGCAATTTATATCTTTATTTATTTACTTTCTGCCTACGTGTTTAAATAGAAAGGCGTACGATACTGTATATAAATAATTATTAAAAATGGGTAATAAAAAACTAGAAAAATGATTAGAAGAAGAAGAAGAAGAAGAAGAAAAAGAAGAAGAAGAAGGGGAAGATGAAGAAGAAGAAGAAGAAAATGAGGAAGGTAGTACTAGAAGTAGTGGCAATGATTATGATGTTGTGGATGATGAAGATGAGAATTGAACTCGCATACACAATGCAATTCAAGGAACATATTTGTAAACTTAATTAAATACTTTAATGACTAACTAAAGCAATTGGTTCCGCTGCGAGGGGAAAAAAGCAAATTCTCCTATTTAACACTTAAGATATTGAAAATGATTTTCATTTCAACTTAAATGTTGTTATTTGCAAATGTGAGATGAATTACTCTCTATGACCAGCTGTCCGTTACCTAATAAAAGGTTTACCAGAAAGTGATTGATTGATTATTGTTTTACGTCACTTCACGATTATTTAACGTATATGGTGACAGCATGTTCCTGATACATCACATAGAAAGTTTTACCTGTGCAACGGACCACCGAGGCAGTGAGGGATCTTGAAATCACGTGCTATCCCTACCTTGACACGGGACCTTTGATTTTATGGTCTCATCCGAGAGACAAGACACCGGTGTGCCCACGGCGGGAATCGAACCTGAGACCTTTCGGTCAAAAGCCGAGTACCTCATCCACTGGGCCATATCGGCTTTTTTTGCCACATAACAAATCTCTGTTAGCAATGTACATTTATAAAGTTGTTTTTATCACATGGGAATTTTGACACACTTGAGCGCTTGTATATATATAGTTTCTATCATAAACTAATTTATCTACAAATATATCAGTAATCGTTACTCTAATTAAAACAATAAATGATCAATAACAATGTATTTCTAAGCTACATTCAGTCTGTGTTAATAAACCGAATTAATTTGATGGCGACAGTAATAATGTTTTTGCAGTTTAATGACCGATTTACAATTACGCTGGTCATAAAAACTTACACAAAGATCTTTGATCTATCGTAACATGCGTGCCCACGAGCGTTGGTCAATAAAAACAAACATCATTACGCGTAATAGACATATCGCGTTTTGAACTAAATTATTCTTTGGAGTGTATTCAGAGAAAAGGAAACTAAACGTACTTTTGAACAGTGAGTATGTTATTTATTAAAATATAGTTATTTCCTTGGTAAAATGTTTTTCAGCTATTTGTAAATTAAAGAAATCAATATGTTTAATTTGATGTGTGAAAATGTCTGTTTATACATCTGTTAAAGTCAAAAATATTCTTGCTATTGCTCATCTACTGTTCATAATTATTTACACGGCTTTCGTTTCTGTGGCTCGTAAATAATTCATATTATTTCTTGGGAACTATCAATTTCATAAGTCTATGGACAATAATAAGATGGTTTAATAATCTGTGTTGTTACTATGGATTAATTACTGTATTTATATATACAGCATTCTTTTCACTAAAAAAATAGATAAATAAATAAATATTAAATAAATACTAAATAAATAGTAAATAAAAATACTAAATAAATAAATAAATATTAAGTAAATAAATAAAGAATAAATAAATATATGAAAATAGATAAATGAAGAAATGAAAAAAACCCAGATTCAATAATTAAATAAATAAATGAGTAAAATGAATAAAATAAATATTAAAATCCTTAATTTAGCTATATTTTACATTAAAAAAATATACATTTTACCCATTTCGTTTTATTTCTTACTTAATATTATTATTAATTATTTTTATTTCTTTAAATATCTATTCATTTATTTGTTTTATTTTGTTTGTATTTTTTATTTTATTATTTATTTATTTATTTATTTATTTATTTTTAATATTATTATTATTATTATTATTATTTTTATCATTATTATTATTATTACTATTATTATTATTATTATTATTGAAAGGGGAGGGATATTTACATATTGTTTAAATATTAATTTTTTAAAAACGAAAATCGTGCCATTTGCGGGTTAACGAGCTGTTTCAGGATGTAGTGCTACTAGTTAATGATTTATGATCGAGTTATAACAGAGAACATATTAAAATAAGAAACTAGCAGTTCGTTTTCTTTCAGACAAAAGTATTCAAGGAGTAACAACTGCGAAATCTATATTTCGGTACTTGGCATAGACACATACTGGAAATAAATAAATAAACATAAAGGAAATGCACTGCTCTAAAATAGATATATTTTTCAAATGCATTAAAATAGCATTTCTAAATCTAAAATTATGATACGAATAATTGGTTCTGAAATATACATATTTCATATTAAATCACTTTTTTCTTCATCTCAAAGCCGGTGTGGCCCAGTGGATAAGGTGTTCGGCTCGTGACCGAGAGGTCCTAGTTTCGACTCCGTCCCTGGGCGCACCGGTGTTTTGTCTTTCGGACGAGACATTAAAACCGAGGTCCCGTGTCCTGGTAGACATGGTACGTAAAAGATCCCTCACTGCTTCGGGTGGGTCCGTTGCAAAGGTCTAAATTTCTATGCAATGCATCACGCAGATGTCTTCACCATATACGTGAAATAATCGTGGAGTGACCTAAACAATATTCATTCAATCAAACTTCATCTATTTTTATTTCTATTTTTCTAGTTTCAATAGATATTGGTCCATAACACTATCCATAAACACGTCATGGAGTCAGCTTTCTCCGGGCCTTGTATTGTTTCATGTAGGCAAAACATCAAGAGACCCGTTGCTCGGTTTCCCATTGTTCATAATAAAAAATCCCTGATGGAACAAAGCTATGATGGATATAGGAACAGATCACGTGATGTACAAAATTATCGAAAAAATTGTGTAACTGCGCATGTGTGTAATAATTTGTCCGGACAACATATTGACCTTTTACCATGGCATGAAAATGGAATACACGTACTAAGTCTAGATAGTGAAAGGTTAAAAAACCCATATGAGGAATACATACATCAAGATAGAGTTTGCGCTCGTGTATCAGAGAGGGAATTTCTAGACGTTGAACGAGACTATCGTCAACGACGTCACCAAATGACGTCACCTGTACAACCTCAGTATCCGCGTTCGTCACACATTCAACCGGATTATCAAATAACCACCCATGTACAACCACAATGTCAATATTACCCGGATACACAACCAGATTTCCGGTTAAATAACGAATTCATGAACCAAGAAAACCGAATGGCATTTAATGAAAAACCAAACTATCCTAGATCTACTATATCAAAGTATATATCTGGCCAGCTTAAAAAATCTGTCAACAAAAAGACGTCATATGTCAATCCGGGTTACCAAATGACGTCATGCATACATGGAGAGGATTCAGAAAACAAAGCGTTGGGATTAAAGAATAAAGCATATTCTATTTCATCGAGATATAAGATCAAAGGCAACTTTGCCGACGAACAAAGGAAAGTGGCTCCTAAGCCGTTGTTTTCCAGAAGAGAAGAACAGCTCACGATCTACAGCAGCCAACCTCCTTATACTGATACCTTCAATGTCTATCAAGTCATAGAAACGGACCCTATCACATCACAACCTACAAGGTACATATATTACATGTGTATTTGTTTTCGAACAAGTATTCAAGGGTGTAATGCGAGGGGAACAGGCACTCCCTTCACTTTTCACTCCAATTACCTCAACATACTTGAGTGCCGGATTTTTTTTTTACAAAGCATATAATTTTACATAGATAAAGTTGAAAACACTCAAATAATATAAGTAAAACTCCGGGTTTGGCGCCCAGAATGGTTGAATATTTTAGTTTTTACATGTTCCCAATGGGGATCTTTCAAATCACATAATATATGAATATGTAAAACGCGGGTGGGCATTGCAACAGAAGATATTTTTGCACTAGAATGGGTATGCTTTTCACTATGGTGAGTATATGAATGTCTATGTTTTACACTTCGCTCATTATATGAATGGGTAGGGTGCCAGCGACTCCAGTTGCACGTCTGTACCCAAAATCATTGCAAGTTACCCTCCACCCCTGTGCTCGTCCCCCTCTTCGGAAATCTTGGATCCGCCACTGCATACTGCATATAATTCAAAATGAATCGTTTTCTTTGATAGAACCATCTCTATATTTTATATTTTGTGACCCCATTTCTTCTTTTTTTCTTTTTTTTTGTCTGTCGTTCAAAATACCTTTGATGTAATTGCTAGTAGTAGCGTAGCTTGTAGTATTTATGTACATACCAACGTTCTGACGTATTATGCAGTGGGACCGAAGGTTAGTGGATATGTAGAGAAGGGCGCCAACCCATTTCGCCGATAGGAGTCCGGGTTGGAGGAAACTCTCTTTGGGAAAATGAATATTTATACACCATAATGTCAATACTTGAAACTGCAAGCATATACGCAGTGATGTCATAGATTGCTCAAATCACTGAAAAATACGTCTTACTGTTATCAATGTGTTTCCAGCATAAGAGATATCAGCAGCCATGGAACGACGTCATCGCTAGTGTCGTCGACGTCATCTACTCTGCAGTCTGATGAATTCAAGGACCCGGATGTCATAACTATAGGAGAAATCCGACAGCACATGTGTTACTACGTGGCTTGTTGCGGATTGTGTTGCGACTAAGTACCTTGTTTATTGTGTATACTTTTGTATAGAATGGAAAAATGAATAAAAGTGAAGAGGGCATCATAAGTCTAGTTTTCAGTGCTTTTTTACAGACATCAAATATATACTTCAAATTTTCAGCCATCAAATTAAGTAAATAACTCTAAAACTAAGGAGTATCTCCCTCATGCATAGCACTGTCCTTAGATAGATTCTTTGGTTCACTTTACGGTCATTTTGGCTCAACAGTGCTCTTCAAATATTTATAAATTTTGAGAATTTCAATCATTCGGCCGCGAGCATCACTGAAGAGACATAACTTGTCGAAATGCGCATATGGTGCACAAAATTTAAAGGTATATATGTTTTATATTTATTTAAGCATTACTCACAAAATGACCTTGAGATATTGTTTCCATTGACAATGACCTCGAGATATGACATTAGTTGACCCTGATTTAGGCATTTGGGTCATATGCTGTTTGCAGCATCATTTAATTACATGCTTTGAATAAATGACATGACCTTGATTTGACATGCTAAGTAACAAACCAGATCTTTTCTTGTAGATCTTTGACATGTTGGTACAGATAATTTTCACAAATTCTGAAATAGTGCTTGTAACTATCTGATACGTCAAAGGATATCTAAGCAATATATCAGACATGTTTCCTGGTGTGAATTACATATTTTCATATTTTAAGTCTAGAATAACCTTGACTTTGAATGGGTGACCTAGGTCAATCAATGGATACATATGCACAATCTGTCAAAGAAATGGTTCATAACTGGGTCTTGTCAAAAACCAAACAATCTGATACCGATTTCAGAGCAATAGAAAGATGAGGTCTACCGTTTCATTTTGCACTAAATTATATTGATTGATTGATTGAATATTGTTTTACGTCACTCCACGTTTACTTCACATATTTCATATGGTGACGGCATCTGCCTGATGCATTGCATAGAAATTTAGACCTTTACAACGGACCCACCCGAAGCAGTGAGGGATCTTTTACGTGCCATGCTCAACGACACAGGATCTCGGTTTTACTGCTGCATCCGAAAGACAGAACACCGGTGTGCCCTGGGCGGGAGTTGAACCTTGGACCTCTAGGTCATGAGCCAAGCACCTCATCCACTGAGCCACACCGGCTTCACTAAATTATATACTTATTTTGAAGAGTACGAGATCTTAAGGGACAAACCCCTCCATCAGGGTGACGAATTCGTTTATATAACAACAAAATATGGTCATAGGCAAACTGTGACCTTCACTTATGAGATATGACCTAAAAATCAAGTTCAGACAAACTGTTGTTGTATGAGTAATAAATATGATAAAGGACCATTAGTATATGGTTATTAAAGTATTAAGTATTATTTTACGACACATACCGACAGACATTGTGATTCTTGTATAGTACTAATTCAAACTTTGTGGGTAGTATTATTTATCTACTGCACTCATATTGATCAAACTTGGACTTACTTTGTTAATAAACATGTTCCAATTTACCTATATATGAACTAATACTAATTTCAATAACAAATAAAGCAAAATAAAGCCATGCGTCCCTAGCCTGAAGTCATTTAAATTGGAATGACAGAAATAAGTGTACATATATTCTAAAATCACCACTCTAACATGTAAAATATTTGAGATTTGCTTTAATGAATTCCTCACAGATGTAAAAATGATGACATGATTAACATCTACATATACAACAACAAAAATAATGTAACAACACTTTCATAAATATAACGTAATTAAAATCGTGAAAACTGTCTCATCGTGAGGAAAAGATATGAATGAGGGAATAAGAACTGGCCAAGTCCATTATATCCGTTTTGAATGTTCATTGCCCTCCTATACAATTAATGTCCCTATTGTCCTCCCGTACAAGCACTACAACCACAGGTTTGAGGAACAGAATACGTCTTCTGGATGGAAGTACCGTCTTCACAAATAAGGCTGATAGTTTTAGTAGCACTTGTTTGAGGTTGGCAGCAATTACACTTATTGTCAAACCCTCTCATTATTGCAGTATATTTGGCCTTGGATTGGCAGTACCCTGAGCATTCCTTCAAGTCGGGAATGGGGTCTAAGTTTCGACATTGCAGACCATTGTTTGTGATTTGGAAGAAGCCTATGGTGGACGCTGGATTGCCGAACATCAGCATGGGTTGACATGTGGCACAAGTATGAGCAGCTTGTTGTGCTGAAGATGAAAAAATGTCACTCTATTACCCATACTGAATGATAAAAATGACATGTAATACAAATTTAAAACATCAATAAGATCGGAAGTTTTAACATTGTTTATATTTACAGTATAGTTTCACTATTACACAGTTGGAAACAAGACTTGCAACCAAAAGGTAATGGGTTCAAGCCCAGTGAACGTTTCGTCAGAATCTTGACCGTTAAGTGAGGGAATAAAAACTTAAGTGCTGTTTCAAAGTAGAAACTAGCCAGTAAATGATCCTTCACGTTTCTGATCACCCTCCCACAAAATGCAGTTTCTCAGTATCATGATGTCATTTGAGGTCAGACAAAACTCGGACAAACAACACATTTGTTTATGACATCATAGATAGAACAATTAAAAATAGCTTCAATTTCACATTCGTTTTTGAACCGTGGAAGGGTGAATTGTATAGGTTAAATTTCTGTGCAATGCACCAAATTCAATGATGTCACCATAAAAGAAAAATAAATCTACAATCATATAAACCATAAAGATGCTCATCAAGGATAAAATCAATATCTAAATCAAAACAGTCTGTTATTGAATGATAAAGGTAAATCCTGGAGCTCTCCTCCGTATTAGGCAAAATTTACCTGTTTCTATGATAACAATGCTTCCCTTTAGGAATTCAATATTTCTACTAGTTATAAACACTTACGTTTGACGACACAAGTCTTGCAGCAGCCTGATGCATCATATTCTGTTGTATTCTAATTGGGTAAAATAAAGCTTCTGTCAATATTTTGTCACAAGTGAACACATAGCAAGAGAATTAACAAATGTCCCTGCAGTTTGGTACATGTACATTTTTTTGAATAAAGCAAGAAGAGAAAAAAACAAAAATAAAGGGCAAGGAAGATTTCCCCATATAGAGGATTCTTATCTTAGCAATATACACTGTACATGTTTTGAATCCAAATTCCTTGTCAGTAATACAGATGCAAAAACATCTTTAAAAAATTGTAACACAAAGCGTTCAAGAACTTTAGGAGCATTTCTGAATGTAACATCTGTGTTCAAGGTAATTAAATGCCATCAAAACCAAGTATTCTGAGCAGAAAATGAGCATGCTCCTATTCATAGAGCTGACATACAGTTTTCAAAATATCGTGTATAAATCCTTCATCAGCAGGACTAAATACATTCAAATCTGAGACTGAGCATGCTTCTTTAAAGCTGAGCATGCTCCAGTGAGTATCCAAAAACATTTAGGATCCACGGGCAGTCACAATAACCTAAGGATGTTTGATGGATTACCAAGGTGATTCTGCTGTGAGCTAAACATTGAGTTAAAGACTACAGCATTATTCTCTACACTTACTCCTTTGCATGCAGGTAGATTATCTGTTCTACAGTCAATCTGTGTTTCTTTGATTATGAATGCATTGAAGGCAGCACTGTATGTGCAAGTCTTACTGTAGCAGTGCATGGATCCATTGATACTCTCTCCATCCTGTAAACACAATTTGATAATTCAATTTTCCAAATTTAAAATTTTCATAAATTTATAGTTATAGTTATATAGGTAGCAAACACAATTTCTGGACCTGCAGCTTTTAAAAGTCCTGAAAAGCTGCTTTGAATTAAAGTTATTTTCCAACATAAACCCTGTCACCTTGAATACACCATATATAGTGAAACCTGCCTTTAAAAATTACCTCTATACAGAGGTCATATTTTCAGGAAGGTGACTTTTTTACATTCTGATTTCTATGTTTTTTATGTCTATATATACTGTGTGGGAAGGTTAATCCGGATGCACGGCATATACGCACGATCGCTATTTTTCTTACTTACTGACCATTTCGTATAATTTTGACTGCATAAGTTGAGAGAAGAACATTTTTTAAACTACATGCCAATGAATGTTTTAAAGTTTGTACATCCAGATTTACCTTTGTGTCCGGATTTCCCACCAGTAATATATCTTTTTCTGGAGGAGTTATCTTTTTCGGTAACTTATATATATCAAGCAAAAGTACTTTTTTCAAACATTCGTAGAGAACTTCATAAGTGTCCTTAAAAACTTGCAAACTTTTATGTAGGCATAGAACATGATTTGAAATATGACAAGAACTGGCATTATCTCAATGAAATAAATGAAGAAATTTTAACATCAATTTCAAATAAAGGTGCTTACTTTGTAAACATGTCCATTGACGACACACCCAGATGGTTGGCATACTCCACAGCATTGTCCTGCTGCAGCTGGTGCCCTCTGTTCTCCCTGTTAAAACACAGAAACATAATGATAATGTAAACAGTACAACAATACAGGATGCACATGGAAAATATGAATCTAAATTTTAGCAAAAGATGGGTTTCTGGCTGTTAAACACGTAAATAAATCAATGAATGAACCATGAGATTTTTTTTACAATCTACTGAATAACAGTGAACGAGATGAGGGTGAAAACAATGCAAGGGCCTAGGAGAAGAGGGGAAGGGGACACAAATATACTTTTTGATGTAACTAAACTGACCGACACTAAAAGTATACACGAAAACACGTTCACAGTTATTGTTTTTATCATCATTATTATTTTTTTGTTTTACAATATTCTGAAATGATGTGTTTCTCACTTTTCTGTGTCAAACTTTACCACTGCAATGCTATATTTCAGATAAATTGACACAAGCACCTATCTTACTGAATAATAGAAATGTTTGTTTGATGGTGGCTGTAGGAAACTATGGGAATTGTTAATCACAGAATGATACATGTTTTACATCGCTAATCTACTAGCACTGTTTCTGTGTTTACTTCTTAACTTACTATATTTGAGCGGGGTGTTGTGTTTCTTCCTTTTTTTTTTTTTTTTTTTTGATTTTTCTTTTACACAGACAATATTGCTTTTACCCTATACTTATTAACAGGTTTTTTGATAGATATTACATCTTTTTATTGAGAAAAAAAAAAATTCTGATTATAAGTTATAAGTTATAATAATCACTGCTTTGTGGATGATTTATACATATCGACTCACGAGTTTGCATGGTGAGCAAGTCTCAGTGTGGCAGACTGTCTCGGCAGATCCTGATGTACTGTTCTCGCAGCTGCAGGTCTTGCATGCTCCATCAGACCAGGTCTGGGTTAACTTATATGTTGTAGTACTGACAGAACCTGGATGTTTATAATGGCAAACAGGCTCTGAGTCGAAGTTGTGTCTGGATACTGCAAAAACAAGTATCACTGTTAACATTGTGACTTATCATGGTGGTACTTGACTCCTGGCTTTCAACATCAAGTAGAAATACAACACCTATAATTCCTGCTAACTTGTTCTTTATTGTAGAGTGACATTCACAATTTTGTTTCTGCATAAGTGTTAATTTCTATATATTGCATCAAGCAGAAGTCATCATATATACTTGCAATAATCTTTCTGTGATGTAGTATAAGAATTGCAAAACAGCATTTTTTTTTCTGATTTTGCATTCCTCTGACCCAAGAAATGACTCTTTACTCACATATCACTTTGCAGATCTGAAAATCATTCACTTCAGGTGTATAAATACCTACTTTCATATTGTTGAAGGCTTGAAAAAATTGGTATGATTTTGATAAAAGAGAAAACTGAAGACATCTGACAATGCTTTATGACAAAAATCACCAAAATGATAATAGTAGAATATACATGTACACAGAAAAACGACATTACAAAAATATTCGATTGTGCTGCGGTTATGATACCGACTTGGGACGGTCAATTGAAGTAACAAACGTCATTTAATTGGTGTGGTTAAACGGTTTACAGGCACCCACCTTCCCACTCACCACAAAAGCAGCACAATCAAAGGAATAAAGAAATTTTTGTTTTTGGTGAGGAATATCTTCATAAGACATCAAAGATTCAATTTCATTCAACACGTCATATTTACCTACTTTTTGCCATTACTAGTATTATACAATAGCAATTTTTTGATATAAAAGATAAAGGGATAAAATATCCCTTCAGAAACAAAAATGATCAATGATATCCGTATTATATGCATCGAATACAACAATATCATGGATTCCAATACACTTCCGATTGCTTCTCTATTTTACTATTATGTAACGCCAATAATCCTGGTTCGATTCCTCAATTGCGCCACTACATGTATGTTTAAGAAGTAAATTACCTCCTGCTTCCATGTTGGGATATAACTGAAAACTTGTCGAAAGCAACGTAAAGCACGAATCAACCAGCCAACTACCTATTTTACTATTATTTTTAATATTTGATTATCGATAATAAATTCACAACAAGAAATGTTTGTGAAACACTGATGTCCCTGGACAGCAATTATATGTAATTTGGGGTTTGTTTTATTTTTTGTCAGAGATAAATTGCACACAAACAGATCAAGAACTCTCAGGCCTGATTCGAACCTTGGATTCCATGGGCATGACCAAAAAAAAAAAAACAAAAGAATAGAAAATAAAAAATGCAAAAGAGAAAAATCTAATCTTTCTGAACACTTACCACAAGCATATGAAGTACATCCACAGTCTGTATCCATCAATGTCACAATCTGTCCCTGAAATGTGGAAAATATATGTAGTTGGAAGGAAAATGAGAAGAGGTCTTAAAACGATCATAATTTTTACACATTTCTGAATGAAGTGTCTGCTATGACAAAAATGAAAAATACAACCGTGAAGTCATGTAGCTGACATTGTTATTTAAGAGATTAACTTACTGGTCTACATTGTGGTTTAATTGCTACTGGACACGATGTTGGACACACTGCGAATAGAAAATTAACAATCCAGTCACATCTGCATATGAAAGTAGAAGTGAAAGTACTTGTTTAAATTAATATACTGCTATATATTAACTGATCAAAAAGATACAGTCACGGTATTATTTTTAATGGTAAACACCCTCGCATATGGTATGTACTCTCTCTTAAATGTGTTAACTGTATCGACAACAAATTTAAAGTTGAATAGTTGGTGACACATTAATTCAAATGGAAAAGAAATGAATAAGCCTTTCAGAACTCGTAAAGTAATTTTCAAACAAGGGTGTTGAAAAAAGTTTCAAAAAGTTTGAATTCTATGGGAATACTTTGTTATCAAATTTTGAATGACTTTGATTGATTTTTATCAGTATAATGTGATGCATTTATGGGCAGAAATTTTGACAGCGTGGATGCAGAATATTTAAAAAATACAATAATAATACTAGAAGCCTTTTACTGTTACTTACCACACTGGAATTGTGAGCAGCACTCTCCTGGGTTGGTGGTTTGAGCTGTTTTCGGTGCTGTACACGTTATGGGCTGAGTGTTACATGTCTCTGGTTTACAAATGGCCTCGTATCTGTCGCAGCATCCGTCGTCGGTCTTCACAATACGTAGGACTTCACCGGCCTTGATTGGAGGTCGCACCAGGGGTTGACATCGCACTGTGGCACACACTGCAAATATAAATTAGCCATTTAGTATAGAATTAAGAATATGAATTCAGAATAAGGTCTAAAACCTAACTAATTATATAAAATATTTGTACAAAAGGTGTATAGAAAAATATCTAAATATATTGCGGCTTCTTGAAAAATTTGGTCAGCTTTAAAAACTTGGGATAGTAAGCCTACCATACATAAAACATATGTTTTAATGGCCTGATCAAAGATCCTTCATTTACAGTATTGCATTTATTTATATAACATTTGAATGAAAGGATTCACACTAACATTACAACTTTGCACTTTAAAAATAGTATCAATAATAGAAGTATCAATGCCTATTACTGATTGGTTGGTTGGTTGATTTGGAGTTTTACGTCGCTTTCAACAATTTTTCAGTTACATTGCGACACGGAAGCAGGAGGTTACCAACCCCTTAAACATAGTGGCGCAACCCGGGAATCGAACCCCGACCATCGGCGCCAAAAGCCAAGCGCTTAACCACTACACCAAGCCTGCCCTTATTATTGATTGGATAACAAAGTATATGAACATATTTTCAAACTATACTCACCATCTTGAGTGGGTGGGACTGGAGTAGTGGCAGTATTGGGTGCAACTGTCGTAAAATTGGCTACAAAAATAAAACCATCAGAATACAAAAATATATTTTCTTTCAATTTTTTAACTACACTGTACTTAGCTAATTGGACAACTTCGTCTTAATTATATTTTGTAAAAAAGTTTTGAGTACAAAACATTAATGTTTGTTTTAGTTATTTGAACACATTTTTTTGCTGTACCGTATACTTTTATACGATTTATATTTCTTAGCTAATAATATGAATTTTTTTAAAACTATGTCTACAAAGAATGGGGGATTAAGGCCAAATAAAATTAATGTTTACTTTCTCAAGCACTTTTTATCAAATGATGATGAGGCAGCGACATTTTTTTTTAATCGTTTTTCATTTTTTCAACTTATCGGGAAAATGCCAATTTCCAAAGTCCAACTGACCATCAATAATGCTTAGGTGAAGATGATTTACATCACATCCTTCACTATAACACCTGCTTATTGTCCAAGGGAGGATTGTTGCCAAAGGCATGATCTGTATAGAGATCATGTTCATTTTTGGTCCCCTTTAACATGCTTGAACATCAATGTCAGTTGAACGTTTTAAAGAATATTTCAATCTAAAAATGCTGTAAAAATGGACATCTGAAATCTGAAAAGCCATATATAAAATCTTTGTATTTGGCTTGTAGTTCAGTGCTACAGCAGTGCCTGAGAAAATAAATTTTAATTTCATATAGGCTGAAGTTCTGAATCAGAAATGAGAACCAGAGTTGTGACACCTATCAATCTGGAATTGTCATGAAAAATCAGAGTCTCTTTCCCCCGAACCTCCTGAACAAAAATATTTGCACATTTCTGTATGAAACCTTACCACAATCACAGTAATATCTGATCTTATAGTCTGAGCAGGCAACAGGGAAATTGTCAGCATTTTTACATTCCAATCCCTTTTCCACATTACACTGAATGAGCTCTCCAGTGGAATATGACGGTGCGTCAATGTCTACAGAGTAACATTCCACTCTGTTGATGCTGCCATAGCTGCAGAACTTTGCACTGACTTTGTACTCTTGCGCCGAAAGTTCTTTTTCACCGTTGCTATCTGGAGAATGTTTGTTGACCCATGATGACCATCCTGATGTGCATGTCATTGGAGCTAAAATTGGAAGATGGATATGAATTATCAGGATTTCTAACAAAGATTGATTTTTGTTTTATATCACTCAACGATTATTTCACTTATGTTGTGACAGGATCTGCCTGATGCACTGCATACAAATTTATACCTTTGCAACAGACCCTCCCAAACAGTGAGGGATCTTTTACATGCCATGCCTACCGTGGTCTAAATTTTCGCTGTCTCATTTGAATGAGAGGATATCTGTGTGCCCATGAAAGGATTAAAACATGGGACTTTTCAGTCATTTTCCGACCACTTCCTCCACTGAGCTTCAATGTCTTTTCCAAACGATGAGATTTACTATTAAATCTAGTATTTGAATCTAAAGTGTTTGAAGGAATGTGCGGTCTGGAATCGGTTTTTAAAAGTGTAGCTCCTACCAGACACAGACAGGAAGCCAGGTGGCCAGACAGACAGACAACCAGAAAGAGGGATGCCAGTCACAGACTAAACAATAAGTTTCCTCTGCAAACTAATGTCTTTAAATGCTATAGACAAAGTTATATAAGTACTTATCCCTCAGAGTAAGGTAAGTAATTGCCCCAAGAAGTAAGGTTGGTACTAACCCCTAGGATTTAGGCAAGTACTTATTCCTAGGAGTAAGGTCGGTCTTACCCCTAGGTGTAATGTATGTACTTAACTCTGAGAGTAAGGTTGGCACCTATTCCTAGGAAAAGGTAAGTACTTACACCTAGGAGTAAAGTACTCACCCCTAGGTGTAAGGTTGGCACTTATCCCAAGGAGTAAGGTTGGTACTTACCCCTAGGAGTAAGGTAAGTACTTACACCAAGGAGTTAGGTTGGCACTTACCCCTAGGAGTAAGGTAAGTACTTACCCCTAGAAGTTAGGTCAGTACAAACCCCTAGGAATAAAGTAGGTACTTATCCCTAAGAGTTAGGTCGGCACTTACCCCTAGGAGTTAGGCAAGTACTTAACACAAGGAGTAAGGTTGGTGCTTACCCCCAGGCGTAATGTAAGTACTTGACTTGAGGAGTAAAGGTAAATACTTACCCCTAGGAGTAAGGTCTGAACTTACCCCTAGAAGTAAGATCAGTACTCACTTGTAGTTCGGTGAGGTTTAGTCCGTCTAGATGTGACTATATCGTGACTTAATCTCGTCGTGAAAACCGGCATTCCCTGAGCATCTGTTTTTGGTGATGGCGTTGGAATTTGGGGAGGTGTGAACTGAGGCACAACAACTACGAAGAAAATTGGATGTTGAATTTTTTCCCCATATTTTGAAATTATTATATTATATATAATACATAGAAAAATAGAAATATGCTGTACATCTGAATAAGAGAAAGCTGAGTCTGACTCCTGAAGTGATAATAAAAAAAAGTTTTAAGATATGTCGTAATAAACTCATTCAAAATTGCTGTAGGACTGACTCAAACACAATCACAAATATTCGACTTTAAAATTTGATGGGAGAGTTTACCATTGGTCTAACTGAAAAAATGTCAGTTCCACAGTTAATATGAATGGGTCTATATTTCAATAGGAATGACTCTTTTAAATGTCATAAGTTCTGATCAAAAATCAATTTTAATGGTAAAACTTATAATGAAACGATAATCTTAAATTTTTGAACGAGTATTTTTGTCTTCTGATTTTATCAGGTAAAATGCAGTTTGCATTTATAAATTTTAAAGTTTCTGGGATGAAACCAATTCACCTGCAAGTCTATTATCTCCCTGATCTGATGAATTTACTCAATAATTAAAAAGTTATAAAATCCCATTCGAAGTTTAAGTAATGGAAATGTAGCATGTTCAACATTGATCATTTGTTCTACATAGAGTTGAATCCAATAAAATAATAAACTTCTTTTGGTGTGTAATATTCTTTTTCTCATTTCTCATACATACTGCAATCTTTCTCGTCATCTCCACAGTCGATTACACCATCACACCTGGAGGCTGCTGGGATACACTGTCCGTTTCCACAGCGATATTCATTGGACTGACATCTCTTGCAGTCGCATGTGCAAGACGACATATTCACCATCTTTGTTTCATCCTGAAAGAAGGTATTTAAAATCAGAAGATAACAAAATTTAATTGCTTTAGGATGTGTTTTTGATTTTCCACATTTTTCAGGAAGTTTTCACCAATATTTTAACAGTATAAATTAGGCATATATTAAGTTTTGACCCACTCGTGTCCCCTTGCTACAATAACATTAAGCTTATTAATATAATAGGCCCAGTCTTGACACTAACTCCAACTGTATGTTCAAGCATTGAACAGAAATCTGGCAAGACCATGGTTGGTTGGTTGGTTGATTGGTGTTTAACGTGGCATTCAATAATTTTTCAGTTATATCGCGACATGGAAGCAAGAGGTAACCAAACCAACCTCTTTAACAAAGTGGGGCAACCCGGGTATCGAACCCAGATCGTCGGCGCCGCAAGTCAAATGCTTAGCCACTACACCAAGTCTGTCCCTGGTGAGACCATTAGTACAGTGATGTTCAACACTGAAACATAGTTCAGATCATAAACTAAATATGACCATGTTTGGTTACAATTCCTTATTTTCATTTTAGCATTTTATATACTACTGAAAAATGCATTTGAATTTGCAAGAACTTCAGATTCACATTATATTTAAAATATGATGCAATATAACAATAAAGTTTCAACTACCCTTCATTCGATTCTTAACATAAAACATAAATATGGCTTCTTGCAAGGATTATGGTTTGAGAAAACATCGTAGATTAGATTATTCCGAAATTAAAGTTAAGACGCAAAAATGTTAATGATGTACCGTTATAATAACTTACTGACATTACATAGAACGTAAGACATGGGATGAAATTAAAGACTCACGGCAGCGCAATCGGGACACTTCTTTGGAATACATTTCACTAATCCTCCGAAACATTGACAAGTTTCACACCTTGTACCAGTGATGATATCCTTGTGCTGAAAATACCAATACAGGGATTATATGGAGCTATTTGTGCTCAGATAAATAGTGTGTAGATAATTAGCTAAAAGTGTCATTTTTCAACTAAACTGATAAATATTAAACATTAAAATCAAATTAAGATCCAAATTATTATCTTCACAAAAAAATTCTTAACTTTCATAGGATTTTTTATCATAGTTTAGTTTAAACAGTATTTATTAACTAAAGTGCAAAAAAAGAAATATTTACAAACAATAAAAGATAAGAATTGGGCAATAAGAAAATTCTTATATAAAGCCCTCTTCTTAAAAGATTTTTTATTATGACATATATCTAAAATAAATATGGTATTGTGCATACAAATACAATTTCTAAAGTGACAACCATAATGTAATACTCCATACAGGCCCGTAAGAACCAGGGCTCCCTCCATTCTTTTTTGGCTATACATGGACAAATTTTTTGACCATGTCATGAAATGAAACTAAATTCAAAGTTTGGCCTCCCCCCCCCCTTTCACTTTTAAAATGCTTCCTACAACACTGTCCATAAACACTATTTTCCTTTAGCAAAGATAAATCATAGATTTAATTTAATAGTATAAATGTTTTAAAAACAGTAAAGAAAATGCAAAAATTAAAATGACTGAAAGTTAGTGATCCAAGGAACGCCTCTGTTACTTGACGGATATATGAAACATCTGTACTTAAAGTGATCATTAAGTGTTGCTATGCAAAACAAAAATCTTACTCTCATGGGAGTTCCATTGTAAATACAAGTGCATTCTGTTTTGGAGACACATTTCAATCCATCACAGTATTGACCCTTAGCACATGCTGGGCATCGAGACGTGTCCAGACCCGCGTAGCAGGGACTAACATTGGAAACGGCATGAGTGGTACCTCCAGCATGGGCTGCAGTGGACACCTGAGCAGCAGTGGTGGTAACTAGAAAAAAATAAAATGGGATGGATCCTATAACTGCTGTCAAATTTGCCTTTTCATTTTCCTTATTACAGATTTTCCATTTATACAAAAACAACCTGTCCTTTAAAAAACCATCTGTCTTAATGAAAATGTTTCATCTTTGCAATTTGCTTAAAACCAATGGTAAGACTAGACTAGCTTTCAAAGAATTATAGTTTAAATAAGGAAAGAAAACAAGTCTGCTGATATGTTAATTTTTTTTTCCTTTACACTATGCTTACCACACTGTGGAGTCTGTTTCAAACATCCAAGTCTAACTCTGTAGTCCATACAGCCAAGTGGGTTGACCTGGTCAGTATTATTACAAGTTAAACCATCCCATAAATTACAGGTGACTTTCTGGCCAGTCTTCTCGTAAGCAATGCCTGTAGCCGTCTGGCATTGAATGCGGATGGGGTTCAGGCAGTGAGTGGACATCTGTTTGACTTTGTCGATTGGTTCATAGTCGCCACCTGTTTGTGGAGTGTTGACACCAACATTGACCCATTCATCGTACTCAATGCAGTCATCAGCTGAAAAAGAGGAAATTGTTGTGTGCAGTACAGAAGTATTTTTGCTTTTTCTATAAGCTATAGGCATTTGTGTCCGGTGTGGTTTGTCAATTAAGACAAACTCGGCCTTAATTCTGATCTTCTGAGGTCCATAACAGTCCATTTCGAAACAAATTTCCGAGTGCAACAGAGTCAAAGCACTACTTATGTTCCAACATTATGTATTATCTGCATTAAATTCGGGTTTTTAGAGTTACTCTATCTAATTAATTTTTGATACATACAGAAATAACAGAATTCTCTAACTAGCAAGAAACAATGAAGAATCTTACATTATTTTGTTTGATAATCTTAAAATTCCCTGTTTGCTTGAAATACCAATCTTACCCAAACAAGATTTTGTCTCACATTTTTGTTTTACGATTCAAATCAGATTTTCAACTTCATCTGTTGGTTACACCCCTTCTTATGATTAATTATTTAATTTTCTTCATTACTGATCATACTTACTGACACGCTGGGTGGTTGTTGGGCCAGGGAGAGTGGTGGCAACTGTGGTGGTGGGTGTCGTTGGGATTGGTGCTGTAGCTAAAAGAGATATAAACATGATATAAACAGTCAATCTACAGTCTATTATTTAAACAGAATATTTATGATAATCTCAGATATCAATTAATTTTGTTTGTTACTTATAGTTTGACACCATCATAAAAATTTCATCCACAGCATGGTAGCACTACTACATGTATGTATGGAGAGTGTGATACAATGTTAAACGTATTGCAACATGCTAATGAAAACAATGATTTGGGACTAACCACTGTCAGTGGATTTCTGCATTTTTCACCTAGCTATAAATTAATACCAGCTATGGCCAGGAAGTAATCCTGAAAAAAGGACGTTGTCCCATCCCAATGAAGTCCCTCATGTGTTAAGCAGTGTAGAAACAGGGCAACATTACTGGACACCGATGTATATAACTACAATAAGGACATATATACCTGACATGCATTAATGTGTATTTCAATACAGTATATTTCTTCAGTGATGCTGAAGTCGAAATTTTGAATAACTGATGATGGATATCTTTCCTGCTCTGACCACTATGGTAGTTATAATAAACTTACTAGGATAGTTGACTGGACATCCCATGACCTCAAATCTCATAGAAATCTTGCCCTGCCAAGTCTGTGGGTTAATTCGGAGATACCTGGCTCTCACTGGACTAGGGAAGAGGTGAGTCACCACTGAATCTGAGTCAAAGTTTCCAGAGAAAATCTGAAGAACAAATCATGATGAAAAAATCACTGCAAATAATAATTATTGAGAATCTTTTCTGACACATGAAGGGTACAAAACTCTTACAGTAAGTACATTAGAATTCTCGAAAAATTTTCCTAAATGTCTTCTTTTTGTATTAACAAAAAGTGTTTGGAAAACACTATATATTCCCCCAGAGGCAATAGAAGTCTCTTTTGGTATTGAATGAACTATAGTATCAGTTATTGTGAGACAGAGAAATTATATGCATAAATAAAGGTTATTTTCAGCATTAAAGTACAAAAACTCTTCAACCATGAAAGGAAATCTTGAAAAAAAAATGAAAGGGGTAATTTTTAGGTCTTAATATTGAATGTGTTACAATATGATTTGAATCTTTTGAGGCAAATCCCAGTTACTGTGAGACAGTGACAATATATGCCTTAATAAAGGTTATTCTTTGCATACAAAGAATCATGACTCCAAAATGATGACAAGAATTTTCATCAAAAAGGAAAAAGGGTCTTCCTTAGGTCCTGGCAACGAATATGTCATACTATCATTTAAATCTCTCATGGCAAACTTAAGATATCGGGAGACACAGAAAGCTCTGACAGAAAATATATTTTTTTCATAAAGGTTACAAGAGCATCGATCTTAATGTCATGTGATAGGAATTCATTAGTGAAGTATACCTGTCACGCATGAAGTTTTGATATTGGAAAGTCAACGGAAAGGTTAAGGTATCAACAAGAATACAGACCAACAGTCAGGACAAAAACAATATGCACTGGATCTTTTTTATTTCAACTATTTTTTCTATGTATATAATGTAAAGAATTGGCAAAAAATTACCTTTGGTTGTCCATTTTCAGCATAAGTGTTCCAGTTTTGTCCATCACTTGAATATTTGACATAGTAAGAAGTGACGTAAGTTGGTACACCCGATCTTCCTTGAGTCGACACTCCAGTAATGTATGCAGTTTGAAGGAAGTCGACCTGTACGTACTGGTCTTTGGTATCGGAGCCAGCCATCCACACAGTATTTCCATTTAGACGGCCCATGTGAGCACGAGTGTTCGTATCGCGATAACTGGAGGCAGAGATCATGTCGTTACGGATTTTACCGTCTTGAATACCCATTGGTACCTGGCATACCGCTATGCCTGTAGGAGCTGGTGTAGGTGGTAGGCTGGGTGATGCTACAAGATAAGGTGCCACAAGGGTTTAATTGATTTATTTTTGTTTATCATATTAATTCATGGCATATAAATTTTTGTTTATTTTTGTGCTGTAATAGAGCTTTTGCCAATTTTAAATGACGTAAGGGGTCTTATACCGGACAAACCACTTTTTGCCGGAATTTTCACTATGACGTTAACGCTTGGAATGTGACGTCACAGTAATATGACACAAATCTAAACGGCAATTTTGTATTTGTCTGGTATTGCCCCTTACATCATATAAATTGGCAAAAAGGTTATTGTACACCTGGACTGACACAACTTTAAGTGTGTAATTGTCCTACCTTAGCCAAACTGATAGATCGGAGTTGTCAATTACAATTCTACTACACTGCTCTCAGGTCACAGAGACCTGCTCCACTTCTCTCTCTCTCTCTCAATGCAAACACATGCTTAAACAGAGACCTGCTCCACTTCTCTCTCTCTCTCTCAATGCAAACACATGCTTAAACAGAGACCTGCTCCACTTCTCTCTCTCTCTCAATGCAAACACATGCTTAAACAGAGACCTGCTCCACTTCTCTCTCTCTCTCTCAATGCAAACACATGCTTAAACAGAGACCTGCTCCACTTCTCTCTCTCTCTCTCAATGCAAACACATGCTTAAACAGTCAACCATCAACCTATAGTTAATGTACACTTATCTGCATCTACCTGGCATAAAGTAAAGCAAATCTGGTATCTGTTTTCTGAAAATCCATTTCTGCTGTCTCTGTTCACATGCGTTTGGAAAATGGTTTAAGTCATCATATTAGGTCAATATAAGATCTACTACTTGTTAAATTTTTATTATCGATCGGTCTGATGCAACTTCATGAATTGGTTGGCTGATTGGCGTTTTACTTCGTTTTCAACAATTTTTCAGATATACTGTGACATGGAAGCAGAAGGTAACCAATCTCCTAAACATTGTGGCGCAACCCAGGAATCGAACTCGGATCATTTGCGCTTCAAGCCAAGTGCTTAACCACTACACCAAACCTACTCCTAGTAAGACTACAAAAACAACTTACCACATTCACAGAAATATCTGACTTTGTAGTTGGAGCATGACACTGGGAAGTTGTCGGCATTATTACAGACGAGACCAGAGTCGAGGAAGCAGTTCAGAATTTCGCCCGAGCTATAGAAAGGTACTTCTCCAGCAGTTGTCACGCATTCTATCTTGGTAACATTACCACCTGGAAATACCGTTATCAACAATTAATTTACACAGCTCTTGTGACTTATTTATAAACTTCTATAATGGAATTTTGGTATGAAACTAATCAAAAACAAATAAGGATGGTGGAATGGTGGTATTATTTAATCAGATTTTTTTTTTCTCTGGAAAGGGGGGGGGAGGGGAAGACACTACATCATATTAATTTACAAATGACCTAGATGTTTTTTTCAATGGGGGCTTTAAAAAATTTACTAATCAGAGATGATATTGTGTCATCTTTGTGTGAAGTAACACACAATACGTGATGTTATTTTAGCACAACCAAATTTCCAAAATGTTAAAAATAAAGGTCTGCGATATATTGGTAATGCTTTTAAATAGTGTGACCTGCCACATTCTTTCTTCATATATTTAAACACTTTTCTATGACCATTCCGATAATGTGATTTATAACCCACCCCCACCCTATGGTTAATTTTTGACAGACTGATCATTCACACATTTTGTAAGGATAAATCTGTGAATAATGGAGAAATAGTAATCATTTAATTTTACAATTTAGTAACACCCATTTTGATTCAATTTGGTTTAAAAATTTGTGGTATATCTCATCCACGAAATTTTTCTCTCTAACGACATAATATCCCACGTTTTCTTAACTGTGACATCAATATTCACACCCCCGTGGCAGAAATTTACAGAAGTTGAGAAATAGTGCAAACATAACGTACCAATTTCTGAAAATATAAAACATGTTTGAAAGAAATTAAATTATAAGGAATGAATCTGATTTGTTTTTCGTTGGATAGAGGTTTACCATGAAAAAAGGATGGAAAACTTATGCATCATGGGCTACGTGCAATGATACAGTTTTCCGTCCTTTTTTTTCGTGGTATACCTCCACCCCACGAAAATTAATTAGATTCATTTCTTAAATCATATTTATTAAATAAGTTACCTGGACAGAAAACTTGTTTTTCCTTGAAGGTCCAATACTCATGTTCTAAACCACCCGATGCAGGCAGATCCTTATCTATCCAGTTGGACCACTGTGTTTTACATTGCCGTGGCGACGGAGTAGGAACTGGTGTATAACCATCGTTACCATGTGGTTTAGATGGCAAAGCATGTGTGGTCAATTTATGTCCAGCAGGAACAGGTGTGGCTGTAACAGGAAAATATTGTTTTATTGATTTTTTAAAAAATCATATGCAAAAAATGTTGATGAGTCGCAGGTTTACATCTTAAAACACTGATGAAATTAACTTTAAATGTGGGTTATTGATTGAATATCTGGAAACATGCCAGCCCTATGTTTTTGCACTGTATCGCTTACATGCAATGATACACATATACCCTATATTATACTCAGTATATCAACATCTTATTCAAAACAATTATTTTAACATTGATCTTTTTAGTCAATAGAGTGTCAAATTGCAAATAAGCAACAAAATAGATTTGTAGACGAGGAATCTGTGATGTATTATAACATTAAAACAAAACGTTACCAATGACTAGAATAAAAATAGCAAAAGTAAAAATAAAATTCATACCAAACCAAAAATTTGTTAAAATCAAAACCTCCAAAAATCACAGCACTTTTTTACTCTATACTCACGGGCACATTGACAGAAGTAGCTGATCTTGTAATCTGAACATGGTATGGGGAAGTTGTCTGCATTGTTACATGTAAAACCCGACCCTACAAAACAGGTTGCAATCTCTCCTGTACTGTAACTTGGAATGTCATCAGTTGTTGTACAATTAATCTTGGTGATTTTTCCTCCAGGACAGAATTGGGCCTTTTCGGTGTCTGTATAAGCCTCGTGTTCTTTGTCATCACTTGTTGGGTTGTCTCGGTTGATCCATGAGGACCATTTCGTGGTGCACTGCCTCTGAGGTGTTGGAAGTAGGGTGGAGTGTTGGTCATGTCCATGCGGTTTACTGGGTGTGTGTGCAGTGCTGACTTTGTGGCCTGCAGGTGCCTGTGTGGTGCTGGTGGTAGGGGATGGGGTCGGCACAGCTAAAAAAGATATTTCTAACTATAGCTAATTGTATCTGTCCCACATTATTTCATGAATTTTGCTTGATTATTTATTTCATTTTTACAAAGGCAATTGATTTCTAGTAGTGATGGAAATGGGAGGTAATTAGAAGAAGCCCCTGTAATATTCTGACATAAACTGAACTGACATAATGTGAGCTTCCTACCCTACCCAACAAGAAAATGATTGATTGATTGATCATTGTTTTATATCACTCCAAAATTATTTCATGTATATGGCCATGGCATCTGCCTGATGCATTGCATAGACATTTATACCTTTGCAAGACACCCACTGGAAGCAGTGAGGGATCTTTTACTTGCCACGCCTACCGTGACACAGGACCTTGGTTTTTACAGTCTCTTTGGAGAGACAGAACACAGATGCACCCACGACGGGAGGCAAACCAGGGCTTCCCGGTCACAAGCCGAGCACCTCATCCACTGAGCCACATCGGATTACAAGGAAATAAGTCCACATCCACATTATTGCTTTCAGCCATTGATATCCCTACAAAAACTGAAGGTGATAGAGCCCACAAATGACAGAAGTGACCAGTTAATTCGAGATTAATTCTGGGCACACCACCATTGTTCACTAAGCCAAAAGGCCAACAAATGACAGAAGTAAGCAGCTGACATTAATTCTGGGCACATCACCATTGTTCACTAAGCCAAAAGGCCAACAAATGACAGAAGTAAGCAGCTGACATTAATTCTGGGCACATCACCATTGTTCACTAAGCCAAAAGGCCAACAAATGACAGAAGTAAGCAGCTGACATTAATTCTGGGCACACCATCATTGTTCACTAAGTCAAAGGCCAACAAATGACAGAAGTGAGCAGCTGACATTAATTCTGGGCACACCATCATTGTTCACTAAGTCAAAAGGCCAACAAATGACAGAAGTAAGCAGCTGACATTAATTCTGGGCACACCATCATTGTTCACTAAGCCAAAAGGCCAACAAATGACAGAAGTCAGCAGCTGACATTAATTCTGGGCACACCATCATTGTTCAGTAAACCAAAAAAACTGACTTACAGGTTTGAGATATAACCTATCTATTTTTATAGATATTAATGGTAGATATCTGTAATCAACATTTGAAACATCTGTGTTCGATGTTAGCATGATTCTGAGATAAAAGGATATAAGAGATTTTAGACGTCTCTCATCATAAATGCATATATATACATATAACAGTGAATGGAAATATAAGTGACTAAAGTGTTATCAACAGATTCTCACTCACATGGGCATTGACAGAAGTAGCTGATCTTGTAATCTGAACATGGTATGGGGAAATTGTCTGCATTGTTACATGTAAATCCAGAATCTGGATAACAGGTTGCAATCTCTCCTGTACTGTAACTTGGAATGTCATCAGTTGTTGTACAATTAATCTTGGTGATTTTTCCTCCAGGACAGAATTGGGCCTTTTCGGTGTCGGTGTAGGCCTCGTGTTCTTTGTCATCACTTGTTGGGTTGTCTCGGTTGATCCATGAGGACCATTTAGTGGTGCACTGCCTCTGAGGTGTTGGAAGTGGGGTGGAGTGTTGGTCATGTCCATGCGGTTTACTGGGTGTGTGTGCAGTACTGACTTTGTGGCCTGCAGGTGCCTGTGTGGTGCTGGTGGTAGGGGATGGGGTCGGCACAGCTAAAAATAAAGAAAACTTTAAACTCAATGCATCTGTTCAATCAATATTATTTAATGAATTTGCAGGTCAGTTTATTAATTTACTTTATCTTCACAATAGGAACTTATGTTTAGTGAAAGAGGTATATGAAAGTAATTAGGAAAAACCTTGTACATTCTGGAGGTAAACTTGAAAGATATATTATGCTCTCCACTCGCTAAAATTAGAACTTGAGTCCTAGTTTAACAATGAGTCAAATCAGTCCTTTCGGCCTAAGGTAATAATTAGTACCCAGGAAGGGGACAAGATCCAGCCATTAAAGAAGTAACTACTGCCCCTGTCTGTATCTAGGAATAAAATATAATTGATCTGAGATATCAGTATTTCACAAAATACATGGACTTACTTGTACTCTAAATAAGAATAAAAAACAAAAAAGAACCAAAATAAAACCCCAAAACATAAAACAAAAAAAAAAAACCAAACAAACAAACCTATTGACTCCTAGCTTTGTATATAAGATGTGCATATAAAATATTGAGATTGTAATAAGGTTAAAAGGACTGTCATGACAACTACAAAACTACAGTTGCCAGGATTTTTGTTAGCATCAGATTAAGTATGAAGAATACAAAGCACCCAATGAATATTGGCAGGCGTTGTTAAAATAGTAGTTACTCACATGAACAATCACAGAAGTAGCTGATCTTGTAATCTGAACATGGTATGGGGAAGTTGTCTGCATTGTTACATGTAAATCCAGAATCTGGATAACAGCTTGCAATCTCTCCAGTACTGTAACTTGGAATGCCATCCACTGTGGTACAGTTAATCTTGGTGATCTTTCCACCACCAGGACAGAATTGGGCCTTTTCGGTGTCGGTGTAGGCCTCGTGTTCTTTGTCATCACTTGTTGGGTTGTCTCGGTTGATCCAGGTGGACCATTTTGTGACACACTGTGGTTTAGGTGTTGGTGCAGCGGTTGAATGTTGGTCATTTCCATTCGGTTTAGTTGGACCACTCACTGTACTGCCGTCATGACCTGAAGGTGATTTCGTTGTGCCTGCTGTAGGCGATGGCGTGGGTACAGCTAAAGAAATTATCAATATAAATGTTATGTCATTATTTCATATTGGATCGACAAGAAAAACATCTTCCATTTGCAGTCAGTTCTATCAGTACTGATAGTTTGACCTGCTGGTATTGGAAATGTAAATAATGCAGGATATGGTGTTGTTGCAGTTGCAAATAAAAACAGTACATTCAAGATCTTGATAAAGTATAATTTAGCTTAAATACAATATATCACTTTATATCTTATTTTAAGGTGGAACATAAAAGAAGTTCACATAAATGAATAAAGTTTTCCAGTAGTTGTTTACTTGCATAAAGAGGTTAGGTATCGAAATGATTAACTCCACTGCAAGCCTCACGATACAATGCATAACCAATAATACCACATAAACTTTATACCGAAACATCTTTTGTTTCATCTGCATTAATTTTTTCACGAAAAGATCCGCGATTGGAATGATTTTCAAACACATCATTTCTGGTTAGAACACTGTTTTAATAAAATTGGAAAGAAAACTATATGGTGGATACAAAATGGGTTGGCAAAATAAACTTTGAACTATATTTTGCAGATGTCATTTAGATTTTAATACAGCAAGATTGTAAGAGGATTTAATAATATATTGTATTGATGAAATGAATCTTGCTGAGACCTATCTGTAAGATGTATGGAAGGTAGGGGTCAACAATCACTGGAATTTCACTTGTCCTTCAGGACAAAAAGATGCAAAATTACTTGTCTGAAAATCTTGCTTAACATTTGTTTATTGGTATTGTTTTGTAAGAATTCCTGAATCCCTGCCAATCAGTAATACAGGAATTATGTATGGCCTACTGGACAATTTTGGAGTACAGGTTCATTGAGTCTTTTTGTTATACAGAGTTATTTCCCATATGAGCAGGTATCTGACGTCAAACCATTGTGACATCAACCAGTTCTATGGCAACTGGTATAAAATTACAGGAAGCGATATAGAAATTGTATGACATCACAATGGTTTGACGTCAGATACCTGTTCATATGGGAAATAACTCTGCATAACGAAAAGACTCAATAGTGAAAAGTGGCCTTGTAATGGCACTGAATGTTAAAGACAAAGTTATGAGCGTCTTTTGATTGAAATACATGTTCTGTTTTTTGTCGATTGAAAATAGTTTTATTTAGGTATAATTAGTCTTTACTTTATAAGTAACTGTTATTGAAAAAATTTGGTGAACAGAAACTTTACTTTCTCCCACGGACAAATGTGATGGAAGCACTGGTGAATTGTTAACCCCGTCAGGTTGGACTACTTTTTACCTACAGTAAACTGTGTATATAATTGCAAATTACTTATATTTCTTGTGACTTTATTTTCACGATGATCTCATTACGAATAAAATTCAGAAGATATATTGTAGTCGAATCTATATAAATGTTATAGTTTTAGATAAAGGGTAGCTAGGACTTTATTTTCGCGTGGAGTCATATTTGCTAAAATTTGTGAAAATTTTAAAATCCTTGTGAATTAAAGGTGTTCTGCGTTAATTAAGGGCTAACAAAACCCCCCTTCCAATGTATGCTAATGAACAGTTATTCAAAACACATGAACTCACATGAACAATCACAGTAATAGCTGATCTTGTAATCTGAACATGGTATGGGGAAGTTGTCTGCATTGTTACATGTAAATCCAGAATCTGGATAACAGCTTGCAATCTCTCCAGTACTGTAACTTGGAATGCCATCCACTGTGGTACAGTTAATCTTGGTGATATTTCCACCACCAGGACAGAATTGGGCCTTTTCGGTGTCGGTGTAGGCCTCGTGTTCTTTGTCATCACTTGTTGGGTTGTCTCGGTTGATCCAGGTGGACCATTTTGACACACAAACTGGTCCCTGAGTAGGAACAGGTGTTGTGCTTCCAGATGGTGCCTTTGTCACTTTAGCTGAGAGATTAAACAAAAAGTATAGAAGTGAAAATAAGTAATCACTAAACCATAACACTTGATGTAAGAACTCTAACAGAGGACACTGAAAAGTTATCATGACATATTCTAGGAATTCTGACGGAGGACATTGAAAAATCATGATATAGAAATCCTGACAGAGGACACTGAAAACCATGATTTAGGAATCCTGACAAAGGACATTGGTAAATCATGATGTAGGATTCTGAAAGAGGACATGGGTAAACCATGGCACATAAAGAAGGAACTTTGATGGAAAACATTGGTAAACCATGATATATGATGTGGGAACTTTGACAAAGAACATTGGTAAACCATGACACATGAAGTAAGAACTCTAACAGAAAACATTGGGCCCACCTTCCCACTAAAGAAGTGAAAGTTCATTTAGCTAGTCTTAACTAATTCACTTACACAATAAGTCCACCTAGCAGCTACTATGTTAACAGGAATATTCAAATCACGAACTGATAAAATTTCTATATGTAAAGGTAAGTGCACTTTGTATTGTACACAATGAGATGAAAAACTCTTGAAAATTCATGTTTCAAAAGCCGAAATAACATAGTAGCCAGTAACTGGTCTTAGTCGGAAACTGGTTCTCTACCAGTAACGGTACTGTACCTGTACAACCAGTAAACTGCCACCTAAGACCTATGCCACCATGCCAATGCTGTGGTACCAGACGTACAAATCTTGCATAAAATGGTTGTACAGTGTGTGTCACTGGAGTTGAAGAGTCGAAATTTCCCGAAAATATCTGAAAATGCAAGATAAAACAATTTAAAACTTTATAACAATGATGAATTGATCATTAATATGAAACAGGAATGAAGAAATTCATACATTTCATACACTGTGTCCTCCATTTCTGAAATTTACGAAAAATGTCATTCTTCATTTGTAGGTAAATGACAACTACTTCATTCAAAGTGCATATTTCATTTGTGTTCATTGTCATTGCAAAATTTAAATCATAAAGAGTTCGCCTTGCCGAGAATTCAAAATTCATTCGATTGAGCAGATACATAAGTGTTTAGAAGGGTATGGAAATATTTTGAAATCCTCAGTAGCAATTATTTTTCATAAACATCCAATTTTACACACAGGTATATGTTAAAGTGGTATTGCTCTAGAAACCCCTCAGTCTAATGAATACCTCCCTATTATCTACATTATAACCAATGAAATTTCCTTTATCTGAATTCTACTGTGTAACTAGAAAACTGACAGTCAGGAAAAGCCCCACTGATAGGCTTTTCAACAATGCTGGGAAAATATTCCCACGATGCTATTATGAAAAATTTAATGAAAATAAAAAACAGATCTTCATCTGTTTTATCCTAGTATTACATAGAGATTTATAAATATGATCAAATGTCTAATTTTCTGATGTAATTTCAAATTATTATATGCATTTGACAATGCTGAAATCTTTTTAATGTGAAAAAAAAATTTAAGATCTAAAATACCCCAGGCCAAGTCCCATAACTCTGCAACAACAAAGCCAAGGTTTGAAAATCAAAAGGGGTCTTCCTTTGCCTTATTTCCGTATCATGTATTAAATCTATGAAAACCTTCAAAAGTAGGCTTAAGTTATCGTATGCCATAGAAAGTTCTGATTGATAAACAGACAGACAGATGAACAGACATTACTATAGGGCACCCACCATATTGTGAGGCACTGACTACAAATGTAAATTATAAGCTGACCCTTACCTTTCTCTGTCCGTTTTCTTGGTAGTAAGTGAAGGTCACACCATCATCAGAAAACATCAGGTAGTACGAGGTCACCCATTTCTGCTGGCTATCAACACCCTGTGTGGTAATGGCATACACCACTTGTGGCTGCTGGAAGTCCACCATTATCCACTGAACCTTATTATTAGCACTCGGCAACCACCCACCAGAGCTGGAAGCTGTGGCTTTGACATTCAGATGTGACCTTTGTGCACCTGACTCGACAGTAAGGCTAGAAGATGCACTGAGCGTATTGTCTGGCATAGTCAGAGGTCTCTGAGGGGAGGAGTCGATACAGACTGAAAAGGAAAACAATTTCAAATATAAAACTGTAACATAATTATCATTATGTTATGATATTTCTTACAATACTTTATCTGATCACATTTGATTAGTAATAAAATGACATACAATGTATGACTTGTATTTTACATGTTGAGCACTTCATTATACAGTTTTGAATGTGCGTCTTATGACCACACATTGTGTTTTAGAGGTACCATATTGGCTTAGTGCTGAATGTGTTGGCTACCACTTTGATCTGCAGCCATTTTCACAAAAACAAAATGTTTTAAGCATTTTATAATTTTTCTTTAACTTTCTATTATATTTTTTTATGCTTTTTTACTTTTTATAGTTACAATTATTTATTCAATCAACAGAAATACCAGCAATAGTCATTTACAGAGGTTAGAGTTCATATAATTAAATTCTAAACTACCAAAAAACTATACCAGATCACAAAGAAGCATTTCTTTTCATGGTTTCTGTATTTTCAAAATTTCAATATTCAAGATTTCAAGATTTTAAGAAAAAAAAAAAATAAAAAAAAAATGGTTAGCTGGTTTCTTAAAATTCTTACCATAGAGGCTTCTGGAAATGTTCTTACCAGATATTTTATCAGGTTCAAGATCTGATTCACTTACCTGGGGGTATAGTTGGTCCAGGAGTGGGTTGAACAATGATGATAGAAGATGTAGGAGTTGCAGTACCTGTAAAATCAAGAATTATTTAATAGCAGTAAAACCTTTGAGCAAAATATAAGCTGCTTTTGTTTGTTTCCTTTTTAATGCTATGCAAGCATTATTTGATATATAGAGAGGTGGCATCCACCTGATGTTTGACCTAAAAATTAACCAACACCTGCCAGAAAACTAATTAAAGATGAATTGACTCAAGCAATGTAATCATTTTTGTATATTAATTTATCACTATGCAAGGATTAATTTTATATACATGGTGGTGGCACCTGGCTGACGCATGGTATCAAAATTTTGTCATCAATGCAATAAACCCATCAGAAACAGTAAGGGAATTTTTGTAAGTGTCAACATCTACCTAGGAACAGGACTGCAGTGGGGCAGGAAGTTTCATGATCAAAAGTTATAATGAACAACATTCCACCTCCCACAACCAGAATTGAATCCAGGTTATACAGAAACCATATTTATCATATTGTCTTCCGATATTATGTGCCTTACTCAGCACAACATGTCATGACTCTTAGACCTATTTTGAGAACAGGTTCAGGGCTGTTCAAAATTTTAACAAAATCCGGACATTTTTTCCCAAATTTGGAAGATTTTCACTGGATTTTATGGACTTTTATTTTATTTTAATTTTATATCTTTATTGAAATGAAATTGCTCAATGTTTGGAAACAACTTTGTGTCTTATTTTTTCCATCTCCATAATTATTTTATCATAATTATGGGTTAAAAAATGAGCAGTTTTGATCGAGGTAAAGAGTTTTGGATAAGGGATGGGAATCATGATTGTCTTCAACTATAAAGAATTGAGGTGACTGCCAGTAAACAAACATCAATGTAATTGTAGATTACCTTCATAAAATTTTGTCTTTGACACACAAACAGAACTAACACCAAATGTGTAAAATATCTAAAACTTATAATGTAGAACAAAGAAATAATTATCATTATCGCCAAATTTGCAAAGGAGATCATTGGCATTCATTACTATAGGATATCAAAAGGAATCGATAAAATGTACTTGAAAATATTATGATGAAAGAAATTTATACAGTCTACATCCATATGAAAATAAAAGAAATTCTCTACCTACCAACAGTTGTAACAGGATTTCCATACTGATCCGTCTTTGGTGATGGTGTTGGTCTTCCATACTGGTCTGTCACTGGCATTGGATTTGTGAAAGGATTTCCAAATTCATCAGTGCCTGGGGATGGTGTTGGTCTTCCAAATATGTCAGTGTTAGGTGTCGGATTTAGAGTTACAGGATTTCCAAATTCATCAGTGGCTGGTGATGGGGTTGGTCTTCCAAATTTGTCTGTTACTGGCATTGGATTTGTGAGTGGATTTCCAAATTGATCAGTGCCTGGTGATGGTGTTGGTCTTCCATAAATGTCTGTATCAGGATGAGCTGGTGTCACTGGATTGCCAAATTTGTCTGTCTTTGGTGATGGAGTTGGTCTTCCATACTGGTCTGTTACTGGCATGGGATTTGTGTATGGTTTTCCAAATTTGTCTGTTCCTGGGGATGGTGTTGGTCTTCCAAATATGTCAGTGTTAGGTGTTGGATTCAGTGTTACAGGATTTCCAAACTTATCAGTGGCTGGTGATGGTGTTGGCCTTCCAAATTTGTCTGTCACTGGCATTGGATTTGTGAGTGGATTTCCAAATTGATCAGTGCCTGGTGATGGTGTTGGTCTTCCATAAATGTCTGTATCAGGATGAGCTGGTGTCACTGGATTGCCAAATCTGTCTGTCTTTGGTGATGGAGTTGGTCTTCCATACTTGTCTGTTACTGGCATGGGATTTGTGTATGGTTTTCCAAATTTGTCAGTTCCTGGGGATGGTGTTGGTCTTCCAAATATGTCAGTGTTAGGTGTTGGATTCAGTGTTACAGGATTTCCAAACTTATCAGTGGCTGGTGATGGTGTTGGCCTTCCAAATTTGTCTGTCACTGGCATTGGATTTGTGAGTGGATTTCCAAATTGATCAGTGCCTGGTGATGGTGTTGGTCTTCCATAAATGTCTGTATCAGGATGTGCTGGTGTCACTGGATTGCCAAATTTGTCTGTCTTTGGTGATGGAGTTGGTCTTCCATACTTATCTGTTACTGGCATTGGATTTGTGTATGGTTTTCCAAATATATCAGTGCCTGGGGATGGTGTTGGTCTTCCAAATATGTCAGTGTTAGGTGTTGGATTCAGTGTTACAGGATTTCCAAATTTATCAGTGGCTGGTGATGGGGTTGGCCTTCCAAATTTGTCTGTGACTGGCATTGGATTTGTGAGAGGATTTCCAAACTTATCAGTGCCAGGTGATGGTGTTGGTCTTCCATAAATGTCTGTATCAGGATGAGCTGGTGTCACTGGATTGCCAAATTTGTCTGTCTTTGGTGATGGTGTTGGTCTTCCATACTGGTCTGTTAATGGCATGGGATTTGTGTATGGTTTTCCAAATTTGTCAGTTCCTGGGGATGGTGTTGGTCTTCCAAATATGTCAGTGTTAGGTGTTGGATTCAGTGTTACAGGATTTCCAAATTTATCAGTGGCTGGTGATGGTGTTGGCCTTCCAAATTTGTCTGTCACTGGCATTGGATTTGTGTTAGGATTTCCATATTGATCAGTGCCTGGTGATGGTGTTGGTCTTCCATAGATGTCTGTATCAGGATGTACTGGTGTCACTGGATTGCCAAATTTGTCTGTCTTTGGTGATGGAGTTGGTCTTCCATATTTATCTGTTACTGGCATTGGGTTTGTGTATGGTTTTCCAAATTTGTCTGTTCCTGGGGATGGTGTTGGTCTTCCAAATATATCGGTGTTGGGTGTTGGATTCAGTGTTACAGGATTTCCAAATTTATCAGTGGCTGGTGATGGGGTTGGTCTTCCAAATTTGTCTGTCACTGGCATTGGATTTGTGTTAGGATTTCCAAATTGATCAGTGCCAGGTGATGGTGTTGGCCTTCCATAAATGTCTGTATCAGGATGAGCTGGGGTCACTGGATTGCCAAATTTGTCTGTTTTTGGTGATGGAGTTGGTCTTCCATACTTGTCTGTTACTGGCATGGGATTTGTGTATGGTTTTCCAAATTCATCAGTGCCAGGAGAAGGTGTTGGTCTTCCAAAGATGTCTGTGTTAGGTGTTGGATTCAGTGTTACAGGATTTCCATATTCATCTGTCCTCGGTGATGGTGTTGGTCTTCCAAATTTGTCTGTCACTGGCATTGGATTTGTGAGTGGATTTCCAAATGCATCGGTGCCTGGAGATGGTGTTGGTCTTCCATAAATGTCTGTTTTCGGATGCGCAGGTGTAACTGGTTTGCCAAAACTATCTGTTTTTGGTGAAGGAGTTGGGGTACCATGTTGTCCCTGGTGACGGAGAAGAACAAACAACACCTTTAGGTTCACAAAGCAGGCGAATTTCATAGTCATAACACTGACCCCCTGTTGAAGCTTGTTTACTGTTTTCACATCTCAAACCGCCATAGTTAACATCACAAACTATTTCATTCTGTCCAGCATTCATAGCAGACAGACCAGTTATGCTTTCTCTACATTCTATTGCTGTGACTTCATCGGTGTCACAAAACTTATACAAAGACCTAAGTTTTGAAATAAGTTCCATTTCCCCTGTGGAATCTGGTCGATTTCCATTCATCCACGTTGTCCATCCACAAACATTTTTGACCCGCTGGTGTGGTATGAGACATAGTTGACTGGTTGTCTGTCCTGGGCTTGGTGTTGGATGACCGATTGGAATAGAGGGCGTTGGAGAGGCAGAACAATTGCAGTAAACTCTGACTTCATAGTCTAGACACTTTTTATCAGTCTGTTGGGAGTTTCTGCACCGAAGTCCCCTTATTCTATCACAAAACACAATTTCTCCAGTCTGCCTATAGGGGGTCTGAGTTTCCACAGACCGGCATTCAATCTTTGTCATTATATCATAACCACACTGTGTATCTCGAATGGCAGCTATGGATTCAATGTCACCACCGTACGGTTTCCCTGGCTTCATGATGAATGGAGAATCCTTATTAATCCAATTAGACCATCCACATTTTGGTGATGGTGTTGTGATCTGGTGTTGAACAATTGGATTTCCGTAAGCATCAGTTTTTGGAGAGGGTGTTGGTCTTCCAAATTTGTCTGTTGCTGGCATTGGATTTGTGTAGGGTTTTCCAAACCTGTCAGTGCCTGGGATGGGGTAGGTCTACCAAATATGTCTGTGTTAGGTGTTGGATTCAGTGTAACAGGATTTCCATGTTCATCTGTCATTGGTGATGGAGTTGGTCTTCCATATTTGTCTGTTGCTGGCATTGGATTTGTATGTGGATTTCCAAATTTGTCAGTGCCTGGTCATAGTTTTGGTCCTTCCATAAATGTCAGTCACTGGGATTGGATTTGTAACTGGACCTTTTGCAAAATTATCAGTGCCTGGTGATGGTGTTGGTCTTCCATATTTGTCTGTTACTGGTTTTGGATTTGTGAAAAGGGTTTCCAAATTTGTCTGTACCTGGTGATGGTGTAGGTCTTCCAAATATATCTGTATTTGGTGTTGGATTCAGTGTTACAGGATTTCCAAATTTATCAGTGACTGGTAATGGGGTTGGTCTTCCAAATTTTGTCTGTAATTGGCATTGGATTTTGTGAGTGGATTTCCGAATTGATCAGTGCCAGGAGATGGTGTAGGTCTTCCATAAATGTCAGTATCAGGATGAGCTGGTGTCACTGGATTGCCAAATATGTCTGTCTTTGGTGATGGTGTTGGTCTTCCATACTTGTCTGTTGCTGGTATTGGGTTTGTTAAAAGGATTTCCAAACTTGTCAGTTCCTGGGGATGGTGTTGGTCTTCCAAATATGTCAGTGTTAGGTGTTGGATTCAGTGTTTACAGGATTTCCAAATTTATCAGTGGCTGGTGATGGGGTTGGTCTTCCAAATTTGTCTGTCACTGGCATTGGATTTGTGAGTGGATTTCCAAACAGATCAGTGCCTGGTGATGGTGTTGGTCTTCCATAAATATCTGTGTCAGGATGGGCTGGTGTCACTGGTTTGCCAAATTTGTCTGTCTTTGGTGATGGTGTTGGTCTTCCATACTTATCTGTTACTGGAGCTGGGTTTGTGAAGGGATTTCCAAATTTGTCAGTACCTGGAGATGGTGTTGGTCTTCCAAATATATCGGTGTTAGGTGTTGGATTCAGTGTTACAGGATTTCCAAATTTTATTAGTGGCTGGTGAAGGGGTTGGTCTTCCAAATTTGTCTGTGACTGGCATTGGATTTGTGTAAACAATTCCAAACAGAACAGAGCCTGGTGATGGTGTTGGTCTGCCATAAATATCTGTGTTAGGATGTGCTGGTGTCACTGGATTGCCAAATTTATCTGTCTTTGGTGATGGAGTTGGTTCTTCCATATTTATCTGGTTACTGGCACTGGATTTGTGAAAGGATTTCCAAATTTGTCAGTACCAGGGGATGGT
Organism: Pteria penguin; assembly: GCA_035048485.1. Lineage (NCBI taxonomy): Eukaryota > Metazoa > Mollusca > Bivalvia > Pterioida > Pteriidae > Pteria > Pteria penguin. The sequence goes on from CM068592.1 coordinate 10,984,941, forward strand.
GTTGGTCTTCCAAATATGTCAGTGTTAGGTGTTGGATTCAGTGTTACAGGATTTCCAAATTTTATCAGTGGCTGGTGATGGGGTTGGTCTTCCAAATTTGTCTGTAACTGGCATTGGATATGTGTTTGGATTTCCAAATTTGTCAGTTCCTGGTGATGGTGTTGGTCCTTCCATAAATGTCTGTGTTAGGATGTTCTGGTGTCACTGGATTGGCCAAATTTGTCCTGTCTTTGGTGATGGTGTTGGTCTTCCATACTTGTCTGTTACTGGAGCTGGGTTTGTGAAAGGATTTCCAAATTTGTCAGTTCCTGGGGATGGTGTAGGTCTTCCAAATATGTCAGTGTTAGGTGTTGGATTCAGTGTTACAGGATTTCCAAACTTATCAGTGGCTGGTGATGGTGTTGGTCTTCCAAATTTGTCTGTCACTGGCATTGGATTTGTGAGTGGATTTCCAAAAAGATCAGTGCCAGGTGATGGTGTTGGTCTTCCATAAATGTCAGTATCAGGATGAGCTGGTGTCACTGGATTGCCAAATTTGTCTGTCTTTGGTGATGGTGTTGGTCTTCCATACTTGTCTGTTACTGGCATTGGATTTGTGTAAGGATTTCCCAAATTTATCAGTACCAGGAGAAGGTGTGGGCCTTCCAAATATGTCAGTTTCAGGTGTTGGGTTCAGTGTAACTATGACTGGATTTCCAAAGATGTCAGTATTTGGTGATGGTGTTGGTCTTCCAAATTTGTCTGTGACTGGCATTGGATTTGTGAGAGGATTTCCAAACTTATCAGTGCCAGGAGATGGTGTTGGTCTTCCATAAATATCTGTAGCTGGAGTTGGATTTTGAGTTCCTGGATGTGGAGTGGTAGGTGACGGAGTTGAATGTCCAATATCTGTAAAAAAATTCAAAGAAAAGTTGTAATATGAAATATAAGTGAAAAACCGTTTTTATACTGAAACACTTTACATGTCTCTCAACAGACAGACACCGACAAAAGGTTGAATATTAGATGTCCCTAGGTCATTCTAATGCAGAGCACGAAATCCTTTAAAACAAGTTTATTTGAACAAAAACTAGTACTGAATATTTTATTGTTTGCATCTAAACTCAAGATCTAGGAATACAGGAAACAAAACTGAATTGGTTGCATTGGAAACCATGGTTTTCACCACTGCACCAAGTCTGCAGTATATAATGACATGATCTGTAGACTGAAATTGAGACTTGTGAGAAAGACAAAGAGGTGAAGGATCTTTTACCTTCTAATTTCCCATTATCAAAATGTCAATATCATTCCATAAACAACATTTTTAGAAAATGGAGGATATCATCAAATGGTGTGGAACTATTTTAGGTTTTGTTTAAATTTAAAATCTATATTAAGCATAATTGCATTATCGAAATGATTCAAAATATGGGTCAGCACTAACAAACAACAATTTACCTGAATTTAGTCTTAAAAAAAACACAAAGTATTTAACAGAAAGTTTGAACTACTGTATATTAATTTGTTGGCAGTGACTGTGTTATTTATATCATTAATTTCATGAAACATTAAGTTTGTCAGTTTTTTTTTGGTTTTTTAAATATAATAATATAAGTAATATAAGTTTTACTTATCATAAGGGTCATACTGACAGACATTCTGTTGGAATGTAGAATTACACCAATCACTATTAGAATAATTTAATACAGTAACCCAACTTACTAGAGCACGGACAATAAAATCGCACTTCATAATCTTTGCAGGCTCCATTGTTTTCCCAGTTCAGACATCTAAGACCAGAGTCTAGATCACAGGTGACCGATTGACCAGTAAGAGAAGCCTCCATCTTGGTGCCAGCTTCCCTGCATTCTACTTCCACCAGGATTGTCACAGAATGTGTTGTACACACGTAGTTTGGAGAAAACTTCCATATCACCATCTCCGGAGTTTGGCGTATCCACATTCATCCAGTAAGTCCAGAAACATTGAGGGTGTACGATCGGTCCTCACTAAAAATGATACAGAAAAAATAAGAAAAAAAAAATCTTCTCCCTTCTCTTTCAAATCTCAGTCAATTAATACTAATATCTTTGCATCATAAACCATGTTGTGTATAAGAAACACTGATGCCCCTTTCCAATGACAGTCAATGTTAAAGTTCTTGAAAAGTTGGTCAGTCATGTCCTATAGGAGAAAAAATGGTTTCTGGTTACTGAAGTGTATAGGTGTGAAATATCAAAGCCATATTTTTAATTAACTGGTCAGAAGTGATGACTTATCTTAAAAATTTGTTGCAAAAGGCAGACTGAACAAAAGTATAAATAAAAATCAATAAAACCATTATTACTTATTTCATTTTTTACTTTTTGATCTAAATTGTAGGTATTTCTATTATTCTCATTTTTTAAAATTCTGTCTAAGATTTTAATGTTTTTTTTTAAACCAAAATAAATACTGCATGTATATCAAGCATTTCAAATTTCTCATTCTTTCCTTCTTCATAAGTCAAGCTAAAGCAATAGTGCAAACCAAACAATGTGGTAAACAAAGGGAAGATAGTAATTCGCTCTATAGTATGTTTACTATTAAATCAACTTGGTGGTATGATAGTTTCTGGTCAAAGAAAGTTACCAGCTGTAGTAATTATATTACATTTAGAGTTTATTAAAAGAAGTGGTGCTACCATTAACCAAAATAACCGAAACATGTGATTAAGATCTGATGCTTTTGTTTTCCGTTCAAATTGCAGCTTTTCATGTTGGTTCACTTTTGACAATGTTGATAATGTACATTTACATGATCTTTGAGACCAAATCTAATTAGTTGATTACAGATTATTCATGTTTAGTCATTCTATAAAAGAAGTTCTTCATAAATACTTATCTATTATTTGCAGCAAAGCAACTTAAGGAGTTTCCAATTATATACACCTTTAAAAAAATCCTGATTCTTATGTCCCTAACAATTAACAAACTGAACAGATTCAAAAAAACCAAACTAAAAGACTAAAAACCGAAAATCAAACCGAAAAATTCCCGAAGCCTTATTGATCACCTAGTAGATACAACTTTTTTGAGAGAAAGATATTACATCAATTAGCCTCATTTTCATTTTTGACATTGATATATTAAATAAAAATTTTCAGCAATGTAGATAAATAATCATTTTGGAAATATGGAAACAAATTTATAACACTTGATAACATTGCCCTGATATCTGAATTCATTTCAATATTTCATTCCATACCATAGGGTCCACGAGTGGGAGCTGAAGTGGAAGCACATGTTGATTCCTTATTACACTGCACTGTGTTGTTGAAGCAATGACACACTTCACAATTGTCGTAAGGGTTCGTCCAACTCTCAAAGGCCTGAAATTAAAAAAAGATTAGAATGCGAAACTATTCCGATACCAAGCAATACTTTTCAAGGAGGGTATGTGTTTAAACATAGTGACATAATACAGGAACAAAATTTTTCACTTCTTATGACTACCGGTATCTAATTAATACAGCAATCCACTTTTAAGCATAGAAAGCGATGTTTAGCGGACTTTTGATTGTTATGCTTATGACGTCATAATCAAATGTCCCACTTGTCCAACCTTACGTGATGTCATCATAGTTGTATTTTGCGCAAAAGTGCTTAACATTCGACGAAAGTGGATCGGTGTATTAAGGGCTGACAACTCACTTTGAAGTATTCGGCTATATAGGACAGGAGCTATGTATACATAAGGCAAAAGGTTTTTAATTTCTTGGTTTACAAAGTTTTTCCTTAGAAATTCAGGTCGGTCGAGAGAGATAGAAATAAAAGTAAAATGAGATTTTGAGTAATGAAAACAATCTTGTTATTTAGTGGTTACATTATTTCCTTTTGGTATTTGTGATATCTGCAAAAAAATTTTTATGATAGATATAAACGTTTTTGAGCAATTGGCGGCATTATAAAATACCACATTTGCATTTTTTTTTTTTTTTGGAAATGGCCAAAAGAGGGTCGACAGATCCATAAACCAAGGCCTTCTGGCCTAATGCTTGTTTATTGTTTTGCTTTACATTAGATAATTTCTTTAAACAGCATCTGCTTAACACCCTAGCTAAAAAAAAATTTATCTCAGAAATGGACCCGTCCCAAGCAGTGCAAGATTTTTCATGAGTTATGGACCATGAACAATCTGATTAAAACCATATTTTTATTCCGCTTCTCCATTTGTCCCATTGCAGATAAAGATCTGGCGAAGCTCCGTAAGGGGTCATGTTCTGGTGAACTCTGACTTCAAGCCAATCAGTGGATTGCCTACAATGAAACTGACATCCCCAGCATGTGTGACCTACAAGGTAGTTTTTGAACAATGTTTGTTACATATTGCTTCACTATCACGTGCCTAGCCGAGCCATTGAATGGCTATGGGAAGTAACGGTTTCGGTGACTGAAACGTCATAAGAGTTCACCAGAACATGACTTCTTACTGGGTTTCGCCAGATCTTTATCCGCAATGGGACAAATACAGAAGCGGAATAAAGATATGTTTTTAAATAAGATTGGAATCATGAAGTGTAAAATATTGTGTCAAGTTTGTACTATCCCATCAGGCAGATGCGACACTAGTGACCTATTGCCTCCATGAAACTGACTGAGCAACAGTGAATTATTTATAGAATTAGAGTAAAATTGCATTTTAATAATAATTTCATTTCACCTTAGCGATGGTGCCATTCTGCATGCGACATGGACACAACGATTCCGCAACACACGTATTCTTGTCCTTAAGACGCTCTCCAGGCTGACAGGTGAATCCAGCCGGTTTGCACATGGGGACACATGTGTTGTCATCACGTTGACACGTTGTCGTTAACTGCGACATGCTGTCACACAGCTGATTACATTTGTAGCCACATGGCTCTAAAACCTCACCGGGAGCACACACAGCTGAAATAATAAAAATTATTTACATACAAGTACCATAATACATCTGACTTATAAAACAATTTGTATCACTATGCACAAATTATGATAATTGTCACTTACTTTGTTTGCCTTTATTTAAATCCTTGATATGAACCCATTCCAAATGGCAACATGCCCCACCCCCCTTCAAAAAAATAGTGAGTTGTTTAAATTCCCTGTTGTTAAAACGTGCAAATAATCAATATTAGAAGGAAATTGAAATGAATAACATGAACAAAATGAGGGAGAAAAAGCTATAAATTCCATAATTAGGAGAGTTCTATTTGTTTAAAGTATAGTTGAAGACAAGGAATTCGTCCAAAGTTGGTACAGCTCGATTGCAAAGCTGCAACAAATATCTTATCATCATTCGGGGTGCGAAGCAGGATGAATCAGCTAGCGCTTTCTCAGCTTTAACTAAAAAGTACTTAACAATGATTTTCTTCATATAAAATATGTAGTCTTTATCAATTTCCAATGCTGAGATTTTTCCTAAAATCTGATATTTGACCAAAGTGACAGAGAGACACCTTGGAACGATAGCCCAGAGCTGCTTTGCAGTCCGACCAGAACCGAACTAGCTTGAAGACCATACACAGTCATGAGGTATGGGTACTTACGTGTTACGTGATGTGTGACGGGTTCAGGAGTAGTGAGTGGGTTACAATTATCTGCCCAACAGTAGACGCGGACCTCGTAATCGTGACACTTCTGGTTCAGCTGATCTCTGTTGTAACATCGAAGTCCACTTCTGGTATCACAAGACACTAAATCTTGTCCAGCATCGTTCACAGAAGACTGGCTACCAGCGACACGGCACTCTATTTCTCTCACCTCCTTACAAAGGCCATACTTTAGCCTTCAATCCGTCAATATATTCAAAATCTCCACCGCCAAGGTCATCGCTCGGTTTATTGCTGTTTAACCAAGAAGACCATCCACATTGCTTGAAGGTTGGGGTAGGTGTGGTAGCTGTAAGAATATGATAAAATATGACATATTGTATTACTCTGAGATATAAGAATACGATAAAATACGACATACAGTATTACCCTGGGCTGTAAGAATACCATAAAATGTGACATATAATATTACCCTGGGCTGTAAGAATACGATAAAATATAATATACAGTATTACTCAGAGAAAAAAATACAGAATTACTGTTCAAAGTAATACATGATAATTCTTTAAAAGCCAATTATAAGGGGAAAATGTGATCTTACATTATTCATGAAAGAAAATGTTTTGGAATCATTTACTGCAGTCAGAATCAAACATTAAAGAGTCATAGAGTTTACAGCAGTT